>CM072152.1:5659753-5694278 GCA_036850595.1 Rhyacichthys aspro
AGTTTATTCATTTATTAAATTATACTGAAGCCAAATGTTCTAATTGTTCTCTGACATGCATCTATTCAGCCTCACTTTACTTTACTACAGTACATGCACGTCTATCTGTCTCCACTGTTTGTCTTGTATTCGCCACTGAAAAAAATAAGTTGTGGTTGCACTGTCATTTTGATTGACAGGTGTAAATTACAAACGATATAGTGACATGATCAAATAGTCTAATTGGCTAGGGGCGCAGCTGTTTGCGCCCTAGAGCATAACTTGAAGAAACCAATTAGAGACCAGCCTCAGGCCACTTGTTTGTCAAAAATATCATCTGTCTCATTGATGTCCATTAGACCGGCGCCCGTGACCTGAAGGTTCATATTTACATCAAAACTAAACCAAATAAAACCTTTTAATGTTTGATTATTCATTTAAAACTGAGAGGCTTCCACCAGTCACACAATATGACATATTTATCGATAGAAAAAATGGATGGAAGCAACAACAAACAGCAACATTTCCTCCAACAAAGCTTTTTCTTGTGATAAACATTGATCTAGAAAGACGTTTCGCTCCAAAACATGCCACGCTGAATGAATTGTAGTGCTCCTGGTGGAAACAATATACTACATATTACATTGAATGAAGTCATAGCAAGGATATGATTTACACCATAATACAGATTTCTTAGCTGAAGCTTGAAGAGAGGCTACATCAGCAAAAGAGAATTTAACGCCATTAGGGACGTAAAAAAAAGTGCTGCACTCTTGCACTCAAGCACAGAGGCATCAAATATTCATGGCGGCCAGTCTGCACCAGTGTTCTTTTAAATACAGACACTCTCCCTTTTTTGCCTGTCCATAATTTAGTTTGAGCATAGGCTATTGCTTAAAGCTTTGTCCAATCCTGTTAAAAAACTCCAAAGTTTACTTTTAAAGAACACACTGAACTGTTGGAAATGTGAAAAGTGGTGGGCCTCTACACAGCACAGAGACCCGGCAGACAGAGCTATCAATATCTTCGACTTCTTTCACCATCTGATATGTTGTTTATTGTCGAGTCTGGAACATCGCTGGATCTCTGCCTTGTAACGTCCACGCTCGAACATTCATTTAACTGGGCCAGACAGTGTGAAGTGTATCGTATCATCGCAGCAGAGACTGTGGCGCTGACCTTGGGACTCGGCTGGATCTTATTTCTCAGTCCGTGTCAAAGCGGAATGGTGCGATGGGAGCGCTGATCACAGGGATGTGCTGGGAGCGTGGGAGAGGGGGTCGAGAGGAGGCGAGGTTAGAGAAGCACATGAGATCAGCACAAGGTTAGCTCCATGGAGCCGCTCTGTTCTTTACAGATCTCTGAGACCGCTGCATTGATTCATTCTATATAGTATATGGGCAGCAACTGTCTGTTCTGGACTGTGATAGCATTAAAAGAAAAAAAAACAAAGACTGGAACTCAAACAAAGGCAACAGTTACGGTGCAGATACAACTTTGAATCTCGTAAGAGTGAGTTCAAAAGTGTGTCTTATCTATGTGGATAAAAGCATGCAGTACCTTTTTTTGCAGAGATGTCGCACAGCATCTGCATTATTCTGGTTTATCAATATGTAATTTTCCAAAATGATCTGAACTCCATCCAAAAAATCTTGTCAACACTGTCCAACAAAGGCAGCAAAACTGTGTGCTTTAGTGGCTCTCATCTGTGTTGGATGCATACTGCAAACCTTAGCGACCTAGATTCAATTCCGGCTCAGGTCCATTTGTTCAATGTCATTTTCCTCACTCTAACCCTGTTTCATGTCTATCTACTCTCTTTGTGTCTAAAAAAGGCTAAAAAAGGCTAAAACATAAATGGACTGAAGCTTTAATCATGTTTTTTTTTTTTTTTTTTTTTTGACAAAGTTTCCTGGTTTAATTGCATTTCACAAAAATATTTGTGTTAGTTTAGGAGTTAATCATAAATGCAACTATGCTTTTATGATTTTTCTGAATTGGGACATTTCTAAGCCACTGAAAGTTGTAAGTTACTTTTTGTAAATTGTGATTCAACGTTTTTAAGGTCGTCTCAATGTAAAGTGCTATATCTGCATTTCAAAAATAATGCATAACATCAGGGGTGCCTTGATGGCTCATATTCAGGAGACCTGGGATCAATTCCGGCTTGGGTTGCTTGGCCAAGAATTTATAAATTTAAAAAAATTAAATCAAATGACTTTAATCAATGAAAAAAATTCTGTCCGACAACACATTACTTACTAATTTTGTTATTATTATAATAATAATACAGCACACACACATTAAACAAGCACAAGATCCAGACCATGCAACCCTTCTCTCTCATGAAGACTTCAGAAACCATTTCAGTGTGCTGTAATCAATGTCTTTCACTTCATGTGTGATTCAGTGACAGGTGAAGACAGAGTGGCATTCGGAACATGATGTCCTTCTCACAAAAGTACAGAGGAAAGTTTTTTTGGACTAAATAAATAGTTTACAACTTACCTGAAGACAGTTGGGTCAGAACTGGGAAAAACAGTCCTAAGGTTTGGGGCTGCTTTCATTTTTTCTGCCTTATTTGGCCCAGACTTTTATAAGTTTTCTCTTTTCTCTGAGCCATATTCACAGGTGTAAAAAGCCTTCTTTTCAGACCAAAGACTTACAACAACAAAAGGGTGGCTTCAGTCTGTTAAATGTGTAACGTCATGGAATGTCATGGAAAGCATGCATTTAAAAACTGCAAGGTCAGTGTCATCAAACAGATAAAACAGTTCAATGTGATGCATACTAAATTTTGATCTGGATGAATCCTCTAAGATACATCATAATTTTGTCTTCTTGTATTTGTTGCCAAAGGAAAAAAAAGTGTATTCCCCTTCTTTTAAATGTGCCCCTCAATGTTAAAGGGACAGTCCAGTGTTTTGTAAAAGGGGTCTATGAGATACTTAATGATAGACAACTTATCTCCCATTGTCAGTATTGTGCTTCTAGACAAACACTACCCACTGCCACCCTTTGTGAAAACTCCTATTTAGTGCATGATTGGAAAATGTGCACATCCTTGAAGAAATTATCCATTTCAGTGAAGGTGGAGACTGCTGTGTGGATTCTGATCATATTCATATGCCTGGTCATGCAGACTTATTGATCTACGCAGAGAGTTCAGCAGCAGCGACCTTCGTGATTCGAGGAATATAATTAAAAATGCATTATTGCAGCCCTTCGTGATGAAGCCTATGGATGCAGAACATTGGGAAAATGTCAGCTTTTCATTTCTATATCACTGATCAACCTTCTCTTATTGTCACGGACCTGAAGGAGCAAGTGTAACAGAAAGTGGGCATTGCAACATGTCCATTGTTCGAGTAAGTGTCTTACAGCTACAGCTATACCTCAACCAATTTTCCAACAGTGTTTTCTATTTTTTGGGATTAATACATAATACATGCATCAATACTCATCAGTCTGTATTTTGTTGGTGATAATAAAGTGCTTTAAGGCTATTCAAGAATACTGCATTGTGTTTTATTGGTGCAACAATTTAGTCAAAACAGCCAAGGAGCAATCAAAAACCCATAGTCTACAACTTTCAAATCCCAGTTTACAGTGAAGCCCCCATGAGCTGGCCCCTGAAAAAGTGGAGGAAGATGGAGGGATAAGAATTAATTAATTGTGAATATAATAGGCAGTGGTGCATGGTGGTAATGTTGGGTGGATGGGCTGACTAATGCATTAATATCAATTATAAGTTCCCACTACAGTACTATCATATTTGGGACATTGTGCTAAATGAGCATGTGCACACACCTTCTGATGCTAAAGCTAAATGCAATATATGATGCTAATTAGGCCCAGTTGTCAGTAATTCAAGTATACAACCTTTACACCTGTCAGTCACCAAAGATGAAAGATGATTGGTGCTAGGGCTAAAAAAACAAAACAAAAACAACAACAAAAAAGATAAAAAGTCAATATTATGAAATTATCAGACCCCACTTCACAAGCCTGCTCCCCGTTTACTATTATTTATTAAAAAAATCAAGAGATATGCATTTATTTACAATAGAGACTATAAATAAACATATATAAATATAAGCATATACTGCATAGTACATATACAGGTGTTTTTAAAAGAGTAGATTTGAACATGTGAAGTTTGTATGTATGTTTGCCTTCTTCCATCTTTTATTGTCACTATTTAACCACCGAAAATGTTTTAAAAATTAAAAAAAAAAAAAAAGAATAAAAGAAATCATTACAGTAAAGTAAAAATGAGATGATTTAGAAGCTATTAATTTCAAGCAAAAATGTTTCCAATGTCTTTCTTTAATTGCATTCAGGTAAAAAAAAAAAAAGGTGCTAAAAAGAAACCCACCTTTAATAAGAGGCTGTGCTCAAGCTATCTGCTGAAAAATGCGCCACGAATTCTAACCTGACAAAGTCTTGTTAACCTTCAGGAACACAGCGCTGGCACGGTAGGAATCTCTGTCACCTTTTTTCTTAATTTCCTGTGCTGGTGATGAAAAATACGAGGTATGTGCCAGTTGATGCGGCGTTAACACCAGACGATCCAGACGCTGCTGCTTCATGAAGTATTGACAACCCTCCACAATCCTGTCATGTTTCCCATACACGCCGATTGATACATTGTGCCGAGAGCAAATAGCTTCATTTATTCACGCGGCGAGATTACATGTTTTTATCGATTAGGAATAGATTGGATGGAAGTACATGCCCACGTTGACAAAGAGGTTTGTGTCTGAGGCAGCTTTTATGACACTTCAGAGGTGGAGGTATATGTACGTAGGAATCAATTATGCTGATCGAAGATAAGTGGGGGTTTAATGTTGCAGATAAAACATTATGAGGCACTAAGAAAGGGACAAGGGCCTCATAAATGTTACAGGAACAGAGGCGCACAATAATATTGTTATATTGCCAGTAATGTATGTATTTATTCCATCATTTTCTGTGCAATTTCCTGGTTTGAGTGATATTATATGCTAAGTATTTTAACAAAATGAGTCCAGTGTTTCTGTGTAGTTTCTCAGAACAACACACTGACCCTCATTTTTCTAACTTGAACAGAAATGAGTGTAATATAGTTAAAAATATACAAATATAGTTAAAATGGTTGGATGTTAGGTAAGATTTAAGAAACTGTTGGCACTCCATATACACACCCAGTTGTTCCTGAAAAACAGTGTGATGTAAAATGACACACCTATTAATATTTCCATTCATTTTAGATCACAATGTGTTTCATGGTCTAGTTTGCTGACTTAAAACTGTGTAAATTTTCCCCATCTCCAGAGTTCAAGTGGAACTGGATGTACTCACATTTGGTTTTGGGCGATGGCAGAGTGGTTAGCACTCCTGCCTCACACTAGTAACCACGTCCTGGGATTGATCCCTGGGCAGTACATAGCCCTCCTGTGTGGAGTTTTCATTTGAGTCAGTTTTCCCCTATACCAATAAAAACATGTACAGTAAGTCCACTATGGGACCAGGACTCCATTTGTCTCAGTGGGACTTTACTAAAGGTACCACTCTTGCTCTACAGTGGAAAGAGCTTGTGTGGTCGGTGTGTTGTATGTTACTCTAGAAGTATTTTTTAAAAGTTTGTCTGATGCAAAGTTACACTGTTGGGCTACAAATGACTGACAATACAAGTGCTTATTCATACAAAATGAGCACTGCTGTGGAGAATTGCATTCATGTTTCTTTTTAGACACATTCTTGCCTAAGGTTTAAGACATAAATATTGATTTTGTTTGTTTCTTTTTTGTTTAAGTAAACTTATTGTTTGATCCATTTCCACTGAAGAGCTACCGAGCTGCTCACAGGCTTTTTTTTTTTTTTTTTTTTGCAATAATGACACTAGATTCTGCCACACAACTCTACGCAGCACGTTAACATACAATTTAATGTGATAAACTGATTACAAAGATGATTTTTGTTTAAATATGACATCAGCCTTCGCTAATTATTTCTTTACTTAGCAGTTTTTACTCATGAATAGTAATGAATAAGATAGTATGTAAGATTGTACTATAATGTTGAGAGTTGGTGTGGAGTGAACAAAATGCTATGTTAATGCGGAACAATGCGTCTGCAGGCTGCTAGATGCAAGATTAGCAAAAAACGGTGGCAGAGAAAGTGTGCTGTACATGCTGGGGCGCAGTGATGGATACTGGTAATTACTTTTAGTGATCTCATTTAACCCTCCGCACATGCACACGTTTAATTGCCTGGAACAGAGCTACACAAATGGAAGTAGGGAACGTGCTGAGGAGTGATTGGAGTGGTTTCATCTCTGCCAACCGGGTGTGGCTGCTCACCCCATACATTTACTAAAGACACAAGATGAATAGGACTCTGGGCTGTAGCCTGTGGGAAGTAACATCTTGTTTAGTGAACTATGTGTGGTCTATGTGTGATGTGTCTTTTGTCTCTGCGTAGTATATAAAGGTACTACAGTCATTGCTGTACGTCATCCTGTTAATGTTATTGTATTGTTATTGTAGTTTCTTTATAAATTAGTACTGTGATTTGTTTGTGCATACAGTATTCATACTTTTCTGTTAAGACTTGAGTGTATTTTTACATTTGTGTTTAGAAATATTCTTATTGCACGATACTGGAACAACATTCCAAATATGTAACTACTCTTTAATAGATTTTATATTAGATATTGCAATAATAATAATATGATCTGTATATCAAGTAAAAGTCAAACTGAGTATAAATACAAACATGAGACTCCAGAGTCACTTTTACTGGTCAAAAACTGTCTCTAAAACTGGTTTTACTGGCTCAAACTATATCTATGTCAAATGTAAGGCCATAATGTTTTGATACAAGCAGAACATCGTGATTATTTCTATTGTGATAATGATACATTTGTGATCCCATGTGCACTTGTTCACATATTTGTACAGCTGCACACAATTCCAGTTACTCGTCTGTTTCTCTGGAGGGCACAGCAAAGATCACGCAGTATGTACAACAACAATACTGCTTTGTGACCATTGTTGTGTAAAGAAATGACACATTATCTAGAGTTGTATATTTCATGTTTGTTGAACTTTCTTTGAAACTTGCCTTAACCTTGACAAGATGTAGTGATGCATGTTGCACCTTGCACATGTGGTGTTATACTCAAACAGCAAGTATTTCTCCAGCAGTGGGAGTGCATATTCAGATGTGTGAAAGTGTAAAATGGTCAAAATGTCAATGCACGAAAGGCTACACATTTTCAGTGTTACACCTAAAGCTCAAAATACATTTTTTGCCCTGTCAGAAATGTGCATCTTTGTTGCCGTCCTTGTAACTCGGGGTAGTTTAGACTAGATGTGGATCCAACAGTGATAACTAAGATGAAGCAGATGACAGTGACATGCAACGATTTATACTTGCTTAATTGAATCTCTTCGGCCCTAGTGGGACATAAGTTATTAATGACCCCTAATGTCAGTCCAATCCCAGCCATTAATGTACTCCAAGTTGTTGTTGGTCACCATTTCTTTTACCAGTTGTGTCCAGTGAAGGGCAATCTTTAAGATGGGATCATGATCCATTTTTAAGAACATGGCCTTACCATAAGAGAGAGCCGTATTTGACTCTCAGGCCAAAAGATGTGACATACTTTTCTCCATTGTTGTAAAGTGTTATACTATTTTCTAGAACTTGCCAACATTCAGAGCTGACATCAGATAAAGCAATCACCACGTGTTTTACTTAAACATGTCAAACTGTTCCATCACATGTTTTACTGGGATTTACTAGGTTCTTGTGGCTTAAACACAAATATGTGTGCAACTGCCTCTAGGACTAAGCAGAAAACATCATTGCTTGCCACTGTCATTCTATACCTTCTACGTTTAGCCTTTTTGTGCATTTACTGATTTTGAATTGCCATTGTATCCTTAATTCACTGTTTTATATTATTGCACCTTCAACTTCTTGTTGTACTAACTTACTTGTTGTAATTCATTGTTGTAATGGGTATTTTTTATTGCCGTGTGCTGCTCTTGGCCAGGTTGCCCTTGAAAAAGAGATCTTGATCTCTTCTGGTTAAATAAAGGTTTAATATATAAAATCTTATTAAAAGCCCATATTTCAGAACTTAGGTGGTATTGTATGGTTTAACAGCTTTGAAGAGAAATTCTAACTTGTGTTGTAGTGAAGGTTTTGGATACTTCTCTCTGTTACAGATCGATTATTTTACACATTTGTCTGATTACATACACACAAATCTTTATGCACAGACACTAAAATACAAGATCACAAATAAGCCCATAAGTGATGTGCCAGTTAGCTGCAGCATTTTAAAGACATGCACCATGAATATGACGGTGTATTTTTCTTTTCTAATGGTTCATTGCATCCTTAAGCACCTCATAATGGCCTCCTTGGGGAAAATGCTTGTCATGCTCTTAATTCCTTCTGTTGAACACCTCCTACTCTTAATGTATCATATTTACCAAGTACAGTCGGGTTGCACGGTTAGATGTGACCTTTACAGTATATGTGCTTAACACAGTTAAATTAAATGTAAATCAGTCTAAACTATGTTGGCAACACTTGATATATTATCTAGCCTGGAAAAAAGACATTTAAATCTCCATTAAGCGTAGTAGAAGTTACATTACACTCTTGCTTCTATTTGAGCACACATTCTTGCTTAACATTTTAGACATTTGAAATATATTGATCACTATTAGACCTATTTCCACTGGGTTTGCTCATAGACAACAGCATGTCCCTGCAGGGCTACCATAGCTGTTAACATGCTGTAAAAAGAAGTCCATCAGATGTTGCCAAAAAAGTACAAAACTCAGAAAAAGTATTGCATTTGGAGTGTTGGTGCAGGATGAAATCGAACGGTGCAAAAAGTAAAAAAAAAAAAAGGAGACTGAGCCATCTTAAATGTAAAGGTTCATTTTCGGTGAGGTTACATAAAGTGTTGGTTTTAGCTAAATAGAGTTTGATTTGAATAAATGCCACCAAAATGGGACTTAACACTTAAATATTTGCTTTTGTGTCAGTTTAAAAGGGTATCAATCCTGGAGGAAAATCATAACTTAATATAAGCCTGTGATTTTGTGCCAAATACTAAAACTAACCTTGTCTATTGCAACTGGAATAAAAATAACTCTTTACTGAATTACATTTTGTGTGACTAAATAAATAATCCATGTAACAAGCTATTCTTTTGCCAAAGCTATTTACATTGACTCACATTAATGATTAATGACTTGGAGGATACATCTTGCATTAATTACATGCATTTGCTCTTTAGTCATTTACCCAATTAACCTTAAGGTCAACCATATTATACATTATACTCTACAGGTCGGTGTGACAGATTACTCTTAGTGGTTTGGAAAATGCCAACGGAACCAGGAGACTTTTGCAAAAGGAGGCTTTCAGTTTATCGTGCGACAAGCTTAATCCCGTCCAGTGTGCATAAAACCCCTGCAATTTACCAGAAAAAGGTCATGTGTGAAAAGACTTTACCCCGAAAATCTGCTCTGGCTATTTCCCAGATCAAAACATTGCTGGAGAATTTCCAGGAAAAGCTGTTGTGAATAACTCCTTTGACACCTAGTTCCCAGTAAGAATCACTAGTGGGGCTGGGAATGTATTTCGGGTAATTTACTGGGAACTTTGTGTAAGTAGGCCTTGATTGTTATCACTCAATGTAGACAGGTCTCTGGTATTGTAGTAACAACACTTACGGTAATGTTCCAGTCCGTTATTACTCAGTATCAGCAAACTCTACCATTCTTTAAAAAACAATTTCCCGTTGTCACTTTCACATTCAACATTCTCCTCATTCAGTTTTTACTACTTGATGGCATGACAATCACCACCAGACATACACAGACTGACCCTGGGAGCAACAAACACACATGTATTCCCTGTGGGCAATTTATGTTGACATACTTGTATTTGAAGGGTGGGAGGAAGCCTCAGTGCTACAAGAAGAAAAGGGGGACATGCAGACTCTGGTTCTGGAGACTTAAATATAATAATAGTATTCATCTTTATTTATACAACACTTATAAAAACAATGATTTACAAAGTGCAGTACATCTACAGTAAAACAATAAAACAGCAGCAAGAAAATGAATTGACAATGAGACGAGGGCGGAAATCAGTGACATCATTTTGTGGAGGCAAAAGACAAACAAAGGAAGGATACAGATTTCAAAGGTAAATTGAGAGGAACACAAGATTTAAAAATGAGAATAACTGACTTAAAAGTTGGGGATATTTTTTAAATGGCGACATCACTTTAATAATAAATAAATAAATAAATATAATAGTTAAAAATAAATAAATAATATGATGGATATTAAATTTAAAAAAAAGAAAAAAATATGTATAAATAAATAAATAAAGTGACAATTATCATCAAAAAGCAAGTCTATAAAAGTGGGGTTTAAGAAGTGATTTAAAAGATGATACTGATTCGGTCTTATCTCCTCAGGCAGGTCATTCCACAGTCGAGGGGCTTTGACTGAAAAAGCTCAGTCACCTTTAGTCTTCAGCGTCAACTTTGGAACAGTTAACCCGCCTGAGGATCTAAGGCTGTGCGGAGGCTCGTATGGGATTAAACATTCAGTTCTGTAAGTTGGTTTTATGCCTAAACGTGCTTTAAAAGTGATCAGTAAAATCTTAAAATCAATCCTAAACTGCACGGACAGCCAGCCATTGAAGTGAGACTAAAACCGTGTGATGTGTTGTCGCCTGTAAAAACCTGTGAGAAGCCTAGCTGCTGCGTTCTGAACCAGTTGGAGACCAGTATCACTTGATGTAATATTCTTGTAAATTCACAAAACACAATAAGTAAAGCTGAAACCAAAGTGCAACACTTACACAAGACACAGAAAGGTTGTATTTTTTCTTGCGCTGACATTCCTCTGACAGTGACGTGATTGATTGCAATTTCAAACGATTCCATTCAAATTTCCAGACCTTTTTCGAAGACTGAAACGTTTCCCCTCACGTTCCCTCCGCCTGTCATTTTGGACGTCTAGGTTGGAGGCATGTGATAAATTAATTCTAACGACGATACGCTATCAGCGCCTGTTTTCTGGCAGCTCTCAACGCTGGTAAAGTTCTTTCCTTGTTTGAGGCATTGCCCGTGGAAAGTCCTTGTAGAGATAAACGTTTGTGCCTTTGAGGTCTTTTCCCCTTCTGCAGCACCACTTCCTTATCCTAAAGCTTCAAAATAAATGCAACTCTTGGCTTTTGACTGTGGGCTGTAGTGCAACTGTGAATATGATAACTGACCCGACGTGACCGGCGTGAAGTGTGCCCCGTGTGGAGTTATCCGGACAAAGCTGTTCAGTATTCTGCTCAAACTGGCTCCAAACTCCTATCTTTTCTATGCACATTGTCTTGCACAAACCACTCTCGGAGAACTTTTGTTACTATTTGACATTTAAGGTATTCCCCAGGACATACAAAAGTGTTGTTTCTGGCTCCAAATTAGGCACAAGATGAATATTAAACAAGAAATTACAAACCACATTTTTTCAGACATGGGCTGAATTCAAAACCATCTCAATCACAACAAAGGGCTGTGGACTGTGTAAGACTGTGTGTCAATAATTACCTGAGACTGGGGTAAATGTAAAGAAAGGTCTGCTGGACAAAGCTGATAATGAACTTTTATAATACACTCAAATACAAATCAATGAGTAAAGAAATAGAATATGTGTTATAATAAGCATGATATCACACACAACGTGAATATCACAAATGCTATTCTTTTTCTTGCGGTATCATGAAGAACGGTGTGAAAACAAGCTAAGTTCCCTAAGGAAGACTGTCACTGATGTTTTTTTCTTCTCGTTGGGAAAATGGTTAAACATTACAAATAGTATATTGTAAAAACAATTGTTTGTGGAAAAAAAACAGGCTTTATGATGCTGTCTACTGTTAAATATCAGTGATTTTAATGGATGATTTAAATCTCACTGACACAGTACCCTCAGCTGGACAGAAACCTCCAATATAACTTTTCTGTTGCAGGGACAAGGACTCATAGCAAGAGATTACATGAGTGACGTTCTTTACAGTATTCAAATAGAGGGAGCAGAAATAGTCCGATACACAGGACCCTAACAGAGTTGTATGTGGACAAAATACACTAAAATGACCCTACCGTTTCAGAAGACATGTTTTTTTCTTCCAAACTTGCCGATTTGGATAGTCTCCACAATCTCCATAAACCATGTCTGTGAATATGGCACCGCTGTCTCAACAACACACACAGTCTACACATCTATGTAGCTTGCCGAGCATGGGTAATTTGATCCAATCAGATGAAGAAAACTAACTACAAAACTATATAAAAAACCATAGCCCAATCTAACCTACAGCAGCTCGGGGAGTTGTTTATGAAACAAAACGTCACTTGCTGCTGTCACCATTAGCAGCCATTACACTCAATGCATCCCTGTCACTACTACCTCTTTTCAGTGGGCTGGTAAGTCCACACCATTGGTCTGCAAAAGTGGTGGTACTGTGGAAAAATGGATTTCTTTGACTTTGTGAACTGAACAAATCTTGTAAGAATCCAGCTGCTGCATGTTGACCTTAAACAGTAGTGAGAGAGGGGCTATGGGCTACAGATGAGCAGCAGTGCCACTGAAAAGGAACTAAATATATGTAAATCACACACTTGTGGTTCCTTTATTTTTCATTCGTGTAAAACAGTCAGAAGGAACCTGGTTGTATGATTTTTCTAGTTTAGTTTTGAAACAGAATAATGTCTCCCTCTGAATGAGAATGTTTTGTTCGTACTTAGCCAAGTGTCTACTATAAAGTGTCAAAATGAGGTTCCATTTTTGTTTCCTGTCAGTTTGGCAGTGGTCTTTAGCCTTTAAAAATATTTAATGATTGATGTGTTAGACTTATACAACTAAACATTATATATAGTCAAGTAACCAACAAATGTTTTAACCTTCTACCATACAATCTGACCTCTGTCCTCCAAGACACAGTATTTTTATGACGTTAATGATTTTAAAAGAATGTTGTGCTGTACAGCTCACCTTAAATTCAACCTCTATAAAGTTTTGAATGAACTCAAGATGCCTGTGTGTCCATTGACAACATCAGAGGACCTTAATGCTGACTGTCTCTTCTGTTGTTCACAGTTTTTCAATTCGCAGCAACACATCACATTGTGCTGCATCATCTCACGCAGCAACCTTCATGTTCCTCTTTGCAAAATAAGTCGGCACATCCAGTCACATCAATATACTGATCTGTGCAAGTTTTAGCCCAAAAATAAATTCTCACTCTCAATTTCATCTCATCTCAATGGGTAGAATAATGCCTCTCTCTCTGCAAAAAAACTTGTTCTGTTTAACCCTAAAAAGCTTTAAAATGCCTTTTAACTGTCACATGAATTATGTCAGGGTTTCCATGTTTTCGCTTTTGTAAATGTGTTTGTTTTCGGTAGATGAATATTCTGACTCATATCTAATCTTTATGTCTCTCAGCCAGTGCATAGTGGCATATGCTGGCATCCTCCAGTGGCTGTTAAAGTGAGTGGGCGTGTAAAGAAATATGTGAAACAGAAGGATATATCATAGCTCATAATGAGAACGCTGTATTCTAAAAATGATCCCGAGCGAGCGTAGAGATATGACAGCCATTAGAAAGAGTGCCTCACCTCTTCTGTCATAACAGTAACTAGCTCTTCCTGTGATTTGTGAGTGAGACGGAAGGTGTTGATTGTTGCGTCAATGCAAAGTTGCCTTGATTATGGTATCGGCAACCCATCGGCTCTGGAGCTGCATGTGCCTGTGTAGCACCCCTCTTGCGGCTCTTTTTTATTGTTTAATTCATTATATTGATTCTGATTAACATGCACAGAGGACTGTATACTTGCGCATGAGATCAGTCAGCGAAGATAGATTATAATATATATAAAAAAGGCTAATTTAAACAAAGTTTAGTGTTCAAAACGTAAAGGTCTGAAATGGATCAATTACTTCTGGCTCCCAGCAGATGTAAATTTTATGTTTTTGGAGAGAAGTGGCTTTTTGGCCCCTGTGCTAGACATACAGATGCATAAACAGTAGCCTCTTTACTCTCTCAAGTGAATCATTATGCTAATAGCAGGATTGTGCCTCCTATCTTATTAGCCTCGCCAAGTGGTGATCATTTACACTATATTTAACTTAATGTACATATCCATCTGTAGTTAAATCACTGGAGCTATTTAAATATATAGTGTAAATGCATATTCTGCACATATACTTCAACCAAAAGTCAAGAAAACATTTTTAAAGTAACATAATTTGACAGCTTTTATATAGTTTAATTTAGTAAGCACTTTTCAGATACATTGCCATTTAAACACATGCACACACACCATAAAAAGAAAAAATAACTGAAGAATATTTAAAATTGAGAAAAAAAAACCCAAAACTTAATTTAAAGGGACTATATAGAGGTTTCAATCCACACCAACAATGTAATAAAAGCAGCCGAAACAAATCAGTTTGTAAACACTAAAAATGTACTGTGACATGTGTAGAGACGTACATACAGTGCTGTGTAAAAGTATTTGCCCCCATCTAGATTTTGTATTTTTCTTGCAAATTTAGCTTAGTCTTAACTGTTAACTTAACTGTTTCAAATCATCAAAAAAAAGTTAGACAAAACAAATAAAATCCTCACTTAAAAACAAGCATTTTGCGTTTACTTGAGTTATCTTTGTCTAATACCTCAATTTATTGCCCAGCACATTATTTTACTCTATCTTTGTAAAAAACATGTTGTCATATCATTAACGTTTCTTATAGTAAACATTGTCCCTTTAAATTTGAATGTTACCCCGTCATGGAGCCTCTTGAACATAAACAGATCATTAGCAGATATTTGTGTGCTCTGAGCTCTCCTGCTGTGTGCGTTTGGCATGTTTGTCAACACAACACTTGCTTAGTTTTTTTAGAGTGTAAGAAAGAGGTGCTATTATAAATAGGTGCTCTAAGAATAAGGCTGGGAAAAATAATTTGAAAAGCAGCATGGCGGAAAGTGTTGCTAAAATTAGGCACTGTGAGGTAGCTGTGAACATCTCCTCACTAATGAGGACCCTGTACTATGAAACCAGTGAGCACTATTCTCAACCTGTCTCTTCAACCCACTTAGACAAACATTTGCAGTCTAGATTTCTGATATTGCTCGAGATGTAACAAAAATACACTAAACTTATCTGCAAAATTAACAGCAGATGAATAAATAACTTATACACCAGCAACCAGACGGAAGTGTGGAGTCTACTCTTGAAATGTTAATCAGTGGATCCCAGTAATAATAATAATTAAAAAAATAAAAACAATCAGGAGAAAATAGATGGTTTCTTTAGTCTGTCCATTGTTGTCTGTTTAAAGAAATACTAAAATTCTGAGTGCTGAAAAAATGAAATTAGAGAGGAGCCACTATAGTCCAGTAAAATCCTTTCCGGGGTCAAAGGTTGTGTTTGTTAAATTGAAAGTGTTTGAATGTAAGGTTTCATCTTCAGTCTTTATCACAGTCTTTGTTTTGTGATTTTTTTGTGAATTCACTTCATATCAATTTGTGCCACTTTGCCCTCAGTTTAAGCCCCATTTTACCCCGGTTAGATATCATTTTCTCTCTTTTTAGAGTTATTACATATCTTTAGAATAGTTTAGTGCCTTTTGTCTCTAATTAATGTGAAAAGTTCCCCATGAAATCACCTACCAAACGGAGTTTTGACGTGTGTGCTGAAATGCAACTACGACTGAGAACCGATGGTATTTTACATGTTGTTGATATTTTATTGTAGGTATCAAGTATGGGTTCACCCTTTATTTCCCAAATTAATGATTGGATGTCTTTGTAACAAAATTTGCAACAAAAATGAAGGTCAGGTTGGCTGCTGTGCCACATTAAGACTGGCAGACTTTGTGGGAAATTTGGATTCTCTAGTCGAGTGAGTTTGATATCTTTATGTAATACCTCTGGGACTACTTTGTCCCAGTAGAAGGTGTGTAGAGGTTCAAACATTAAATAGAAGATCTGACTTACTGTTTGTCTTGGAGTGATGGTGAAAGTGTTCCAGATTTTCACCTCTAATGAAAGATTAGGCTTCTACAAATCGAGAAACATAAATGGCTAATGAGCAGAGATATCGCAGAATAATGATTACAGATGCGGTCACACAGGTGCGCTGCATGATACAAATAAGCAAATGAGCAATTATTCTAATCATGCTCTGTGGCTTATACAGTCTGATTATGATGAGGAGGTAATAGCTTATCGGACTCCCAAGTTTTATATCCTTTTGTGCAGCACAGATGACAGATATTTCAGGCAGCCCGACTCCTGTGGCTTGCGTTTTCATTGGCAACTCTGACAAAGTGACATCTGCATTTCAATCCAGGACAGACGGCACAAAGACAGCCAAGTCGGTAAATTGCGGCTGACAGCTCAAGTTGGACGATGTGATTCTCAGATAATGTGGAAAAATGGAGGTGAAATTTTTTCCCTCTGATGGCTAACAGTGTGGAAATGTAGGCACAGTGTGAGGGAAGAGTCCGGTGACAGGTACAAGCAGATGTTAGAGGCGGCTGCATAATGTCTGTGTTTCAAAGATGAACGGCCAGTGGAGAGGTCAGCGGCCAAAATGATCTGCACTGGTCGGAGATGCGTTCAAAGTGATACGCTCAGATGAGTCACTCTGTCCAAGTACAAGTGGTGGGGCTACAGCGACAGGCTCAGGTGTCAGCTTTCAGGGTGGTAGTTAGCACTCTGCAGCTCTGCTCCACTTATGCTTTTAAAGGGACAGGTCAGTGCGCCGGTGTCTCCATAAAACACTTCTGTGGTGATACAGTGGCCTTTTTAAAGATGATATCCCGACACCCGCGGAACACAAGGGCCTCGCCGAATTCTGGGTTGAAAAATACAATATCAAATCCTGTCACACCTTTAGATAAGTGGTTCTCAACTGGTCTCATCTGGAGCCAATTTTTATTTTTCTGATTTAGTTGTGACCTCCATTTTGACCAAACAAAGCACAGTTCAAAAGTAAACTTGCAATCAAACCCAATTGCATATTTATTGGAATAAACACAAGAAGAATAAAAAGAAATAAGTACATTTTCAGATGCAGAAGAATATTGACATCAGAGAGTCTAGGTTTGTGAACAGATTGTCATTTATTTCTAGTTAAGCTAAACAGCAAAACATTTCCACCAAACCAAGACTGTAAATAAACTTTGACAGTTGGTTAACACCAAATGTGTAAGTGTCACGTCAGTCTCAGCTTTGTCTGATCAAAGTGTCAGTTTACACTGGTAGAATCTGTAGAGCAGCAAGTCGAAAAAATAATCAGATAGGATTAATTAGACTACGAACTGCTTTAAACATTGAAATAATTAAAAAAAAGTTCACAGTTAAATGTAAAAAAATGGAGAGGTTTAAGGTGGATGCTTCATTTACTAACTGTAGAGAACTAGGTATATTAACTCATTAGGGCTTTATTCCCTTGCCTCACTTAAAGATCTTAAACTCTGCACTATTCTCCCTCTTATAAAGTGCTCATACACCAATCATGCATTAGATTATGACCACTGACAGTGAATCATGGCACCTTTTAGTAAGTGGGACGTATTAGGAGCAGGTGAACATCTTCTTCTCAAAGATGATGTGTTAGAAGCAGGAAAAATGGGTAAGTGTAAGGATTTGAATGAGTTTGACAAGGGCCAGAACTAGACCATGGAGCAATGGAAGAAGGTGGCCTGGTCTGAGTTTGAGGTGAGTTGCCTCCAGATCTCAATCCAATGGAGCATCTGTGGGATGTTTTGGACAAACAAGTCTGATCTATGGAGGCCCCACCTCACAGTGGTTTGGTGTTCAGTAGTTTCAATGCTCAGGAGGAAGATGAATAGTGACTTGTGGTTTCAGTGCACGGGAGAATGAAGCGACTTTAATAGTTGCGCAGTTGCGCTTTAACAGTGTGCAGGAAGAAAAAGTGACAGTGGTTTGGTGTTGAGTGGTTTCAGTACACAGGAGGAAGAAAAATAAAGCAACTTGGTTTTAGTGCACAGGAGGAAGATGAATAAAACCATCAATGACTTTTCTGTTTTGTTTGATCAGCACTTTTACTGCTGTGTTACAGGAACTGTTCAGAAACAATACGATCAGGTATATGAATAAACACTTATGGTACAAAATCTTTCTATGTAAATATCTTATTTCTCAGCCTGGATATCGGCGGCTTATAGTCCGGTGCGGCTTATATGTGACAAAATATATATTTCTTTTAAATTTTAGTGGGTGCGGCTTATATTTAGGTGCGCTCTATAGTCCGGAAAATACGGTACATTATAATAAATAACAAATATATATACAGCAGTGACCAAAATTATTAGAACACCAGACAGATGGGTGGCTGGAGCCTATCCCAGCAACTTTGGGCTTGTTAGTCACAGCGCTAACCACACTTCTGCCTTGCTTCTACTTTGTACATATTTTGGTCATTTTCTGAGTATTTTAATGGCCAGTTAACAAAAACAACTGAATCCTGTTAAATGTGTGTGTGTAAAGGTGTACTAATAATAACTTTGGCCACAGTGCTGAAAAAGTATATGCCTCCTGTAACGGGGGTGGTTTGGACCCAAAAGCAGTACACAGGCGAATAGGTACAGTTGGTAATAACCTTTATTGCCACAATAGCAAACAGAGAGCAGAGCAGCAAGAGTCACTACAGCGTTCAGGTCTCTCTTCAGGCCGAAAGCCCGCACACAGTCTCTAAAGCTCGGGGAAGGGCTGAGGAACGAGTTCGGTTCCCGGCCACGTGGAATGAGAGAGAGGAGCTTACTGTGGTCGCCGAAGCCGTAGCGAGGAGTCCGCAGCCCGTAGAGTCCGCTGACCGTGCGGAGGTACAGACGAGGGAAGAGCAGAACGATGCCAAGGACGCCGAGGCAGAGCGCGTGGTCAGAGACGGAAGGCAGGTGAGTTTACCGGGAGGCAGGCGAGGAGAGCAGGTCGGGGACAGACGAGGTCGGCAACAGGAGATCAGGCAGGAGAAGAACGCTGGAGAGTCGTGCATAATGCAGAGGAACAATCTGGCAGCGTGTGTGTGAACAGGTGAGTCTTACATACCGGGCTGATTGGCAGATAAGCCGCAGCCGCCGCAGCGGGTGAACGAGGAGGGGTGAACCGGTGGGAGTGGCTGGCAGGTAGAGAGGGGCCGAGGTGAGAGAATACTGGGGCAGTGGAGTCTGAGGAGAGCCCAGGAAGATGAAACTGTGACACCTCCAACTTTTTTTTTTTGCACATTTGTCACAAGTAAACACAAAATGCAGTTTTAAGTAATGATTAAAGTGAGGGGAACTAAACCTGCATGGCCCCATTAGAAAAAGTAATTGACTCCCTTGTTAAATCATGAATTAACTGTGATTAATTACATTTTTTTTGGAAAGCTGAGTTCACTTTTACTAGCCACACCCCGGCCTGACTGCTGCCAGAAGAAATTAGAAAGGGGGTAAATACTTTTTCTCAGCACAATCTATTAAGTGTCAGCTTCATTTTTCATTATCTAAAGGGGCCTTTTATCAACTGTTTCTCATGGAAAGTGAAGTTGTCAAGTCCTAACATTATAACATATCCAAAATAACACCTGTATTGAGAAAGCAAATACGATACAGTTTAGTTGTTTGTTTGGTTTGGAAAATGTGTTTTAAAAATCCTTGTGTCAGCACCTGTTAGTCTGGGTTTTCCCTGCAGCTCCCAAGACTTGGCTGCACTGAACGTTAAACTACCTCACTGAAAAATTGAAACATCTTTATACCCTAAGCTCAATCATATGGCGTGTGGGGGTCCTGAGAGTTTCTATGAAGTCAAGGCAGCCATAGCAGTATATATATGTGGGACTGTTCCATGCCATTAAAAGGCAATGTGGATGAGATAAAGATGTTTGTTTAATTCTTCAGGGATTTACTCCGACACTGTTTTAAATGTTTAACTTGATACTATGGGCAGAAAAGGAGAACAAAACACAACACAAAAACAAATCAGATTGTCTCCAAAACATCTCAGTGGGGAAAATGACAAATCTATGCGTGGACATTTATATTTAATAGGTTTTCAGTTAGTGTGCAATAGAGACATTCATAAGACAATCAGGCTGGCCCTAACACAGGTACAAAAATAATCTATCCCAGCACAATGGGGATTTAATTGTGTGCTGCCTGTGCCCTATCCACTTGCATTTCACAGCAGCCAGGCCACACAGGATTAAGAATGAAATTTAAGGAGGAAAATAGCAATGAAGAAGCCTGACTCTCTAGACTCCCTCGTGGAGTGTGTGGCTGCCTCCAGAATAACAAATGGCTCGGAGTAAGTCAGTCTGGTTTAATATGAGAATAATGTCTGCTCAGTGTGACCCAGTGATTCTTCTAATGGAGCTGTGAAGTCTTGGGTGCAGCTCGGAGAGTCGGCGTGTTAAACAGCAATTGCGGAGGTCAGCACATTGAAATGCAACATTGAGTATGTATATAACCCCAGTTGGGAAAGGCTAATGCTAGTTCAGGTTAAATGTGGTAATAAGCCCCAGTCTGCAGTGATTTATCTGCAGAGAAATTGATGGACTGAAGTGGCGCTTGTGGAGGGGAATGAAGATTTAGAACTGTCAGGATTTGCACAGGGGTCAGAGGGTCAAAGATCATAAAATGTAAAACACCTCAGTGTAGTAAACCGTCAGTGCATTGTACATTGTGACAGATGAACGGCATGGAAACTCATAACCATGGAAGTGTGACATGGACGACTGACATACTTGAGTTAGATTATTGAGGATAATTACATTGGCGTTTAATTATAGCAACACAACCCATCTTTCATCTTCAGGTTAGTGTATTTCTATATTGAGTTCATGTTGCATATTGGCAAAAATGTCAATATTAATTACAGCAATAATATAATTTATTCTAATAAGACTTAAACTCATTGGAGCCTGAGTAGTCATCAGTGATACTGTACAAACCAGATCAACCACTAGAGTCTGCATCAATGTTTCAAAAATCTCTTATGAGTTTTTGTAAATCTACATTTTAACTACAGTGGTCCCTCGTTTATCGCGGGGGTTATGTTCTAAAAATAACCCGCAAAAGGCGAAATCCGCGAAGTAGTTAGCTTTATTTTTTACAATTATTATATATGTTTTAAGGCTGTAAAACCTTCACCACACACTTTATACACTTTCTCAGACAGGCATCAACATTTTCTCACATTTCTCTCTTGTTTAAACACTCTCAAAGTTCAAACCTTAGCATCTTCCTCTGCCTTTTGGGTGCGACCGCAGGTGCCTTTGTCGCTGCAGAACGTTTCGTCGACATTGTGGGTTTTGTCGGGAGAAAACTTACAGCACTTCAGAGTCACACTGCTAGCGATCGAACATTTATGGAAATTTGGCTGAACGCATTCTGTACTGTACAGGAGACACGGCACGGAGGAGACTGATTGACAATGGTCTACAGTCCCTTAGCCAATCAGGACGCAGAACACAATGCGCAAGTTCTCCCTTAGCCAATCAGGACGCAGAACACAATGCGCGGGTTCTCCCTTAGCCAATCACAACGCAGAACACAATGCGCGAGTTCTCCCTTAGCCAATCAGGACCCAGAACACAATGCGCGAGTTCTCCCTTAGCCAATCAGGACCCAGAACACAATGCGCGAGTTCTCCCTTAGCCAATCAGGACCCAGAACACAATGCGCGAGTTCTCCCTTAGCCAATCAGGACACAGAACACAATGCGCTTTCATGCGCTGTAAAAAAAAAAAAAAAAAAAGCATGCAAAATTGCACTAAAAAAATCCGCAAAACAGCAAGGCCGCGAAAGGTGAACCGCGTTATAGTGAGGGACAGCAGTAAATCCCAAACCTTTAAACTCTAAAATACAACGTAATTGTGAAAAAATACATTTTTGGATCCAGAGGCACACCATAGATTGTCTGATGAACAGCATACTGTTAAGAAGAGTTTATTATGTAATAGTAAATTGGCAAAATTGAGTAAATATCCTACATTTTACAGGATTTTTTTTATCCTACATTGTGTGTGTTTTTGGCCTTTAAGGTGACATCTGATGGTGAAAGTGCAGTTCCACGGCTTGCACACTTTTAGAGTAGGCTTGCTGTTATGGTATGTTGTTGTCGATGAACAAACCAAGTGGAAATTGATCTGATGTTGTTTTCACTTTGAAAAACAAAATCAGTTTAGTTCATATTCACTCTAAACCTTTATTCAAGAATGGCAATTTAAAAAAAAAAGATGACTTTCTCCTCCAGCAGTGTTGGGTTTGTCCTCTCTGGGCAGTTGTAGGAACAGGAAGTAATGGAAATAAAATGGCTTCTTCTTTAAATTTTTCCAGGACAGACAAATGCAAATGAACACAAATGATTAATGTATTCTGTTTGCCTCAATCATATACATCAACATTTTACAAAAGGCGCTTTTAAGTTCTTAATTATGTATCTTAAAATTTTCAAGAGTTTTTGGCTCAGACATTGCTTCCACTAAGTCTGCAGAGCTCACAAACCCACTAACAGACCTGGCGACTACATAAGCTCCTCCTTAGCTGTATTAAGATCCATGTAGAGTTTTTTTGCTTCTTGCCAAAATAAATTATTGATGTGATGAGCAGTGGCGGGCTTCCCTGATGGTCCAAAATGCTTCTGCCATCGTTAACAAGCTTTAATCCATAAACACTAACGCTGAGCAAGGGATTTTTAGTCAAAGACATACTGTAAACAAGGCACTTGCCAAGACGCAGCGGGAATACGGCCTGCTCTCTATCACTGATAATGATCGGAGTCATTTAGAAGGGCAGGAAGCAGACAGGTCGCTCCGGCGGTAAGTGAATGAATATTCCTTAAGCGTTAGAGTAATTCACTCGCAGGACAACTTGCCCTCCTCGAAGACAAATGTATGTGCATAATGCTGAAGAAGTACCGGCCAAGACCTACTCTTTATTTAATGCACTCGCCGCAGACAGCTGGAAGCAGAGCCCAGCGCTTTGGCACTATTTTGATTAGGATTGTGGGCAAATACTCCGTGATGTATCGCCGCTGTCAACTCCTGCTTCCAATTTAGTTTAATCCACACTTACGGACATAAATAAAACTTAAGGCGCTCTCAGGGAGCACGTGTAAACCTCTTCTCAATTACAGGCGCTCACATTTGGGGTTTTTTCAAGTGGTTTGTTTCAAATGCAACAGGATTGAGTTGATGCTAGCAAGCTACATCCCCCAACTTTTATGGAATTGTTGACATTGAAAACGCATAGTAAATGTCAGGGCTGCACACTGTAATCCGTAAATGTCCACAGACAGTAGGTAGGAAAGCGTTAAGTCTGTTCATGGATGATGATTTGCACAAAAGCAATAGAGCTTAAAGTAGATTTGTGATACTGTGTCCATCCAACCAATAGCCGTCTTTGCCTGTTCCCCATTTAAAGACAATAAAGCTCATATCTACTGATGAGGAAGCTGACAGGTGATTGATGTGTATGTATAAAACAACCAAGCTTCTTTATATAGTGAGGCTAAATGAATGAAAACAAAATCAAAACCAAAAAGCACAACAAAAAAGCAAACAAAAAGCATAACAGTAAAGCAAACATGGCGTCTTACAGACTATTGGAAGTGTGTGTCCACCTCAGACCTGGTAACGTTACAAAAGAGTTCCCTGTAAATGTCTTTGAGGTTTATAGAGCAACAAGCGTTAAAATACTTCATGCATCTTGCAGCGTTAGTGACTTTAAAGTGCAGTAATTACAAGGTGAAGTGTTTAACTGAAGTAATTGGTGATGCCTAAGTGCTGTAGGCTTATGTTATCATCTCAGCTCTTATAACGTAGGTGCATGTGCCGTGCATGACAAGGGTCAAAGACAATTTATGCTTAGAGTAATGTCACGTGCAAAACTCTACAGCCTTGAGTGAGAATACTGAAGGAGAAGTGATCATATTTAGCTTTCATTAAATAACAGTTAACTTTTCTAAGTTCAAATTCTAGCACTTTTCAAGCACTTTCAAGGTGTGTTTTCATGTTTTTTCAACTGCGGTAAATTACATGTTGACATACATATATACTGAATGTAGTTTTTCTTATTTAAATCAATTGTGGCATAAAAAAAGACTTTGTTTAAATTGTTAAATACTTAAAAAATGAAACTTCAATCAAAAATATATTAATTTATTGGAGTGTCCCTAAGTTTGGTCTCTTTTTAGAGAAGGCTGATATCTAAAAAATGAGCTGACAGTCAGATTTTGTTTGGGTGCAGAACCAAATCTTTGAGCTTTGAGCGATCCCAAGCACAATGAGGTATGCCACTTTATTCTGTGTCTGTAAGTGTTTGTGTTGATCCATGTTTTAGCCATAATTTGTACTTTTACTCTTCAAGCCAGTGATCATTGAAACAGCAACCTCCCGGCATGTTTTATTTCCGATCTGCTCCATCAGAGGTGCACATCCAAAAACAATGGAAGATAACTCTATAGCCACATGTGCAGACCTGAGCAGTGTTGTTGTCTTTATGTGCAAAAGGCAAAAACTATTTTTTTTCTAAGAAGAAAATTACTCAGTGAGATTGTTAATTATTGAAGCAAAACAATCAGAATTTCAAGCACTTCCAAGCACTTCATCCAACATTCAAGAACTTTTACAACCTTGAAAACACTAGATTAAAATTCAAGCATTTTCAAGGATTTCAAGCACCCGTGGGAACCCTGTGTACATGTCTGGTAAATAGTTAGGATGTTAGGATGTGCTGTAAGTGACAAATCATGAATTGATGTTTTTCCTGCAAAAGCAAAACATGTATACTTTATGTAGTATATTTGGATCTGTACATATTGTGCGTGTGCTGCAGACAGATTTAAAAGGTGTGGGCATTGAGAGGATGCGCACAAGACACAAAAACTGGGAGGTGGGGTTCTTTCCTAACAAATCCTACTGTTTCTGTTGCTGTTGTCTGGTTTTTGGGCTGATAACAACAACAATCAAAGTGTGAAAGCATCCATGGAGCAGTGTGTCTCTGCCAGACCACCTGACTTTAGCAGTTTTCATGGATTTCTGTGCCTGGAAAAAAAACCTAAACACGCTTTAAGTATCTATGTAAATTGATTTATGTAAGCTCTTTAGACATAGCAGAATATGCTTTTGGGACACTTTAGATACATGCTGCTGCTGTGCCCACTGCAAACCACCAGTTAGCTCTTAATATGCATGCGTTCAGTGTAAATCTGGGGTGGTCTGTGGTCACATTACTGGTGAGTTGTGTTGGCTTTCATACCTTGCATGGATACTTTTCTTGGCTGATCTTTACATATGATGTGGACAATGGGAGAAGGCTGAGACAGGCCTTTTCTGTTTTATGTAATTAAAGGAATATAACCTATTTCAGGTCAGGCATTTTATTGTTAACCTTGATATGCAGAGTCAATCCATTTGCCTCTTCCCTAAACTCACCATCATCAGTGGATAGTGACAGTGTTGGATGAAAAAAAGCGTATTCTAATCTGTGCTTCCAGCTATTGTTTACGTCTACTGTGCTGAGTGTTGCATTGGATTTAAAATTATATAATGATGCACCAACATTGGATGCATACACTAAATTACCTTATATCAAAAATGAGTCATAATTATTTTATCTTCATCTTATTTTTAGGACAATATGCAGAAAGTACTTATTATGGTAATGTGCTTCATCTTAGTAACATTAAAAGTAAAATCAAATACCTGTAATGGCTGTAATATGAATATCATTTTTTACATGTAGCTGGTGTTGAATGGATAAGCTTTTTTAATCTGCCGTTTTAATGTATGGTTGTAATATGTGTGTAACTTAATGCCTTTTGCTAGCAGCCATACATTTGCACAGGAAAAAGACGGACCATTGACCAAACATCAGTTTATTGTGCCTTGGGATAAGAACACATTGAATAAAGAAAATGTTAATGTTTCAACATGATGCCTACAGCTTTTCTCAATAATGACTGAATATATTAGCAATGGGCATGGAATAGCAAAACAATCCTAGAAAACAGCCAAACATAGCCCACCCGACATTACTCCAATTCCTTCCACAGACTGTCAGCTGAGTGTAAGGTCTACCGACAAGCTCACGCGCCATGAACCTGAATTCCTTTATGCACAGTGATGCCCTTAAATTGCGCGCTGTGGACCATTGTTGGAATCCTAAGAGACGGCTTTCAGCGAGCTAACAATGCCCTTAAACGGCTGACCGTCGGTTGCCGGGCACTCCCATCGCAGGTGAAGCTGGAGTGGTGAGCAGCTGTCAGACAGGCCTGTAATTGGAGCCCATTGCACCATTAGTCCTGCCCATTAGGCCCGTTATGATCGCTGTCTGTCTGGGTTCCACTTCTCCAGTCAGTGTCTCCATTTGACCCAGGGCACTCCCTCCTCCGTAGAACACAACTGAGACTTAATGACTTGTCACGTGCCCACCTGTCGCCAGCGGTGTGACGATCCGCCATGACACGTTCCCCCGCGTGCCGTCTCATCTGTAATGGCCTCTGTCCAGACAGGGAATAGGAGTGTGCACCCAAGGCACAAAAAGCCAAGAAAAGGGATTGTTGCCATAAGCACACAGCGCAGTTCACTCTGAAAACAATGCTTTCTCTATGTGTTTCACCCCCTGTATCCTGAGTCAGGTTTGACCATTTTAAAAAGAAAGCGTAATAATTGATCCGGTCTGACTCTGTGATATACTGTAAAGCTCTAAACATCCTTGTTTTCTAGACAACCTGGGCTAACAGAATATATGGCTAGGTCATTTGAATGGAAAAGTTGGCTAAGGGGCCATAAAGAGTAATCAAAAATAAAAGTGAAAATACCAAACAAAGCACATTTTAATTGAAAAACTGTGATATATTGTGCAGAAATCCAAGTTATTTTTTAATGCTTAAAACTGTTTTACAAAGTGAAAAAGATGAGAATTAATTTAAAAGAATGTGATTTTTATGTGATCTGATTTTATTGGTCATACACTAGACTTGCATGAGCTCACACAGTACATTGATTAGGGCGCAGATTCGCTGGTGGTCTCTTTAAATTTCCTTTAAAATTGACATATTCATTAACATCAAAGCTAAGAAAATATGAATAATATGGACACAAAACGCATGGAATGTTCCTGCGAGCAACAGACTCGAATGGCTAATGTGTCGGCTACAAGGGAAAAGAATATAAGCCTGTAGCTCTTTTTTCTTAATTCAACTTGATTTTATGATCCCTCACCTGGTGCTGAGGGTTAAATGCGTGTCACGCTGTGCCATTTTGGCCGTCAACCAAATCAAAGACGAGCGATCCCACCGACAAGTCACAGTATGACAAATTTAGATTATAGTTGTGTGACCCTAAGGTCCTTTTTCTTTACACAGAACCCAGTTGCCATCTTTTTAAATTTTTTCCCTTTTGCTTTTGAACAGCACTCAAGTCGGCACCAGCCTTCGAAGCACTCAGCTCCCCTAATTGCACTGGCATCACAAAGCCAGCTCGAGTCAAAAAGTATAACATGTACTATTATGTTTCATATTTTAAAAAACTGCACTTACTGGAAGACTTTCAGCAAAATGTTTTGTCTAATGAGCACCATGGTAACGACATAACCATAAAAAGCAGCCACAATCATGGACATTAACCTCACTTTTTGTTGTAAAACACAGTTTAAACCCATTGCCTGTCCATACAAATAAATAACTTGGATAAACTAGAATGTTATTCTCTGGGACTGCCATACTGTTTATCCTCACCTAGTGGCCAGGTGGACTTGTGTTTGCATTCACAGGTGTGTCACATGGATATAGATTGTTTAGAAAGCTTAGAGGAATATATATATGTATTTCTTTCTTATAAATTCCACTGTACATGTGGACAGAGCTTCTATTCTTTTGTTTGCAGGTGGGCATCAGCAAGAGAAAAGCCTGGAGAGAGAAGTGGTAATAGAAATCATGATGGGAAGAGGAGATCTGAGAGGTGGGTACACATAAGAAGACAACATGAAGCAAAAGTGCAAAGTGTTCCCTTTAAACTCACACATTTCCCTCAACTTTAAAGAACACTCGGCCCCTCTTTGAACCGTTCTTACAGGGAGCACATCAATCTCCATCACCTCCATTATCAAGGAAACTTCCAGGCTGAATGTCCCGAGGCTGTCTACCAACATCTTTAGTTTGCAATTCAGTTTTTTAGTGTGACCATACGTTCTGATTTAACCAGCACTGTCCTGTTTTTAAGGCTCTGGTAAAACCCTAATATGAGCTGATTTGGAACAGACCCTCACTCAAGTGGCTTGCTATCGGTGTGAACTGCTGGACATGTCTGCTTACACAGCAAAACAATGGAAAAAAAAGGTACGTGACGTGCAAACACAAACAAATACATCCACACAATATTTAACTTATATTTATGGTTAACTTGACCTGCCAGCAAGTAAACTTAATCTAAAAAAGATATTTTCTAAAGAGGTTCAACAACAGTAATTAAAAAAAAAAAAAAAAACCCTGTGAATATGTTCTTTTTCCTTATTTATTTTTTATTTTTTACTGTCTAGAGTAATTACTTTTTTTTCACCCACACACACACCTAGACAAAACACTCCTACACTACGACACAAGATGAGACTCAAGATCTACACTCTAAATGCCCCAGATTCCAGATTCCCAGATTTAAAATTATCAATAACTATGAGCAGAGCCTCAGTAAAACTCCCACAGGTATAATCATTTAACATTAGCTTTTTAAGAACAATGTTAAAGCCTCTATAAAATAACCCAAAAGCAGAAACTATATTTTAAAACAACAATTTCCAAAACCCTAAAACCAATCATTATTGAATAAAACTCCTAACCATTAAAACCTCCTGCTCTGATTCCTTCCTCCAGAGTCTGCTCCTGTCAAGACTAGACTGGGTCACTCCTCATGAGTCTTTAGAACAGGCTTCAAAGTGGCCGAGCTACAGCTTCAAAAGCCCCGCTCACAGTTTAATTTTTTACAAGTTCTGTTACAGGGAGTTTGGATCATTAAATAATTGACTATATATAAAATGTAATGTTAAGCAAAAAGAAAAAAAACAAACAAAAAATAAATAAATAAAATGAAAAAAAACAAACCAAGATTATTTTTATAATCACAGCCTGATTTTAGTGAGAGTCTGATCCATGGCTCACGAAAAAAGGACAGAAACATTTATGGAGAGGATTAATTAGTTAAATTATCTGATTGATTGATTGATTGATTGACTGATTGATTTATGTCATAGGTATTTTTTCGAAAATGAGATCAACTGAATGTTTTCCATAAGAGATTGAAAAGCCTATAGCAACACTCAACGGTGATAAAAACTGACTTACGTTAAAAAAAAAAAAAAACGGAACTATGCAGTTTATTGGACAAATGTTCTCAAAATAAAATATTTTCTATGAACACAGCAAATGGACACTCGTATTTAAATGGAATATTCTCAGCTTTAAGCCTTACTTCCTATTGTACGTCCCCACCAACACTTGTGGTGCTTTGTGGGTAGGGAAAGTCCATGGAGAATCCCTGATGCATCCTGGGTATTTTGGCCAAACAGAGGATTCAGTCTTTGGGAGGAGGTGATTTTTTCCAGAGGATTCCTCCCAAGGAAGGATCCTGGCAATTGGGAAACAGTCAAACAGAAAGTAAAACAATAAAAAAATGACAAATATATCTCTAAAAACCACTTTAATACTCTCTCCCAGGTTAAATCAAACATCCATTCAAACTAGTGTACATATATTGCACATTTCTCGATTTATCTTCTCATGTGTTTCCTCCCATACACCAGTGCCACTCCAACCAGATCTGTAGATAAATAATCAATAAATAATTTAAAAAACAATCATGTTCAAATCTCCTGTTTATGTGCAAATAAGCGTTTGTGTTAGAAATGCAGAGTGCTAAAGTGTATTGAGATATCTGTAAGTCAATCTTATATTACACCTTCTGCCACCTGATGAAAGGTGACATGTCAATTTGAACAGCTTTACTTTTGATGAGCCATTTTTATCCTTCACATATTTACTTGGTTTGGAGTAATAAAAGGTTGTGGTTTGTACGTTTAGATGAGAGGTGAGGTAGATCTGAGAGGAGGATACACATAAAAAAAACAACATAAAACCATCTGTGCTAACTTCCCTTTACACTCATACAGTTGTCTATCAGACTCGGCTTAAAAGAAAACTCGGCTCCTCTTTGAACCTTCCTCACGGGGAGCACATCAATCTCCACAACCTCCAGTTTTGTTGGAAAAAACCAAAAAACCTTAGGCGATAATCCCAAAGCTGCTTCGTCCAACTTCTTCATTTCACAACACGGCTTATTAGATTCTCCCGTTCTAAACTTGTCAAAGCAAAATCGTCTCGAGCGTGACACCTGGAAATGCCATCTAATTGGAGCTAAATCCTATTCGCGGAGCCACCGGCCGCATCGATCGGCTGCTCATTGAACTCCTGAATGTAGCGCTGCCAAGAAAAACAAATAGTGAATTACCGAGGTGTGCTCCCGGGCGGTAACACGCGGCAGTTTTTTTTGCGACGCTGGCTGCATCGAGGGACCGGTAGAGCTCAGATCACTGCTGGCAGCCGGTATTGTAACACAACATTGATATGCAGGGTTTCCTTTGGGAGAGAATCCAGGGTTACTTTATACCCTGGAAAAAAGAGAATGGTGGTTGTGTTGCCAGCATTCACAGCCGTTCATGAAATCCTTTTATGCTTTTCTCCAGGTAGGAGGTGTATAATGTTCTTTTGTTGGGTGTTTGTTGAAATAGATATGGCTTTAATTGTACGACTCGCTTTTCTTTGTTGTATAAATGTTTTATTGTACTTGTGTAAAAAAGAGCAAATATATGACAGACTTGTGATAATTATAACAAGCGAAGGACAAAAAAAAGATTGCTAGGAAACCAGTTAAAACAGTAAAATAGTCAGCAACAGAAGAGGAATCCAGCACTTTGGACTGATTACGAGACAACAAAAAAGTCACGTTCTCTGTTGGTTTTTGTCCGTGCAGAGAAAATGGAAAACAATATGTGCAGCAAATGAAAGCATATTTGGGCTATCATTTTGATGGTTCTTTGACATGAGATTGGTAAAAATCATGCCTAGCTCACTGACACGGTACCCTCAGCTGGAACAAAACATCCAAAAAACATTCCTGTCACCTGGATACACACATAATAAAGAAAATAGGCAAATACACTGGACCATAGCAGAGTCATATTTGTACAAAATACACTAAAATGACCCTACCATTTCAGTAGACATGCTCTTTCTTCCAAACTTGTCGTATAAACTGTAAATAAAGATGGCGCTGATGGCGGTACAGAGGGATATACGCCCTCTGCTGGATGAAAGTTACACAGAGTTTAAGAAAATCATTTGAAGCAGTTGAGGAGTAAACTACTGAGGACTCACAGAAGGTTAGCATTAACTCCCTTTTTTTTTTTTTTCTTCTCCTTTTTTCTGGTTTTTCAGTGAGTTGCTTCAAAACTAACCTGACTCTGCCAGATAGAACTGCTCCACAGTACTATCAGGGCAGGTACTTTCAATGAAAAACTGGTCGGTGATTGGATTTACTCATTCAAACACAGCATTGCCATTTTGTTTACATTTGTTACGGTCAAACGGTTGCTACATCGTCAAATCTAAAACACATACTTGTCATAGCTGCCACATCATTGGACAAACCGACAACATTTGGCATTTGGAAACTACTTGGAGCAGTTCAAGATGGATTTGTGAGTTTGTAAACTTAAGCTGCACCTCAAGGTTACATCAATTCTAGGTGTAACCAGTTGTACTGATCCATAAAAGAAAAAGAAATAAATAAAAAAATTAGAACATATCTTAATGTCTTTATGTATATTAGAAAAATCCCATGAAGGTTGAAATGACATGTTTGTAACCACTGATCCATGAGGAAATCAATATAAAACTGAAGGGGATAAAAGTGCATGTGATTTTAAAACATATCCAATAAAATGCTTTTAAATGGCTAAACTGGCAAACAGAAGATGAATATGAATGAAATCATCTGATGTCATCTGATCACACAAACATAAAGAATGTTGAATCTGGAAATGACATGTACTTGAAATGACATACTGATCTAATGATCTGAAATTAGGTTCTTTAACGTAGAGCAGTGGAAATGCTTTAGAGTTGTGGATTATTTCCTGCCTGTATTCAGCGGCAAGAAAAGTCTTTATTTCTTCACAATATTTGCTCTTTTTTACACTGTTCTTTTGTTGTTGTTTTTTCTTACATCTGTGCTGCGACGTATATTTCTTTTTATAGTTTTTCTCACGGGAAGTGTGACATGTTGAGAAAGATCTAATAGCAGCTAATAGTCCTTATGTGTAGTGGGATAGAAGAGTTGGCTGTTTGACTAGTTTGAGTTTTCAGACTTTGATGATAAAGCCTAGTCAGTCATCCTAAACCGTTTTTCTATTCTATACAAAGAATTAGTCCCTTTCAGTCAAATCAGCTGTGTTCTTGGGTGATCAGTTTTCAGTCAATTTTAGTCGTCCTCTATGTTTGAGAGAATATTGTACAAATATGCGTTTGGTATTTAGACCAAGAACTTTGAAAAGTTGTCTCAGAAACAATCTCGAAACCAAGGTTGAAGTTTATTCTTTTAGGGTTGGTTTTGACACAAAGCAGAGAAAACGAACCCTCAAAATACAATCGAAGAGTGCACAGTCAATATCAGCTTAAAATGAAAACTCTATTTGTTCTGGAAATGAAGCCTTCGCTGGATTTCAGGGCCCAACATGTTTCCAGTGTCTCAAAGTTATTTTACAATTCTAAAAAGCAACCATATCACATTCAGGGCTTTCACCGACAAGTATGTGCTTATTTGAAGCAGATGAAAAATTTAGTGAATGTTTTTGATTAAAGTTTTAGTGAGAGTTTTTTAAATGAATTCTCTCTTAATCTAATGAATCTGCCGTCTCAAGAGCGTGAGAAATGTTCTGAGCAGACTCTCACTCATTTCAAAATGCCAAATGACTTACAAACCAATAACTTCACACAGCAGGCTTTTAGAGCTTTTTAATATTGCTGTCCTTTTTAGTGTTTATCCTGGCAATCTTTATTTTATTTTCATTTCGTCTGCCTCAGTGACTCACCTGCTCGAGCACACACCACATAATGGACAGTGGCCTGGGTATTTTACTGCCTGGGGTTATTCAGGTCTCTCATCCCATGTCTTTTGTCTTTCTGCTGTCTCTGCCAGGGCCAAAGGCTACAAAACACACACGAGTATAATTCAAATACTTTGGCAAAATTAAAAAGCTTAAGACAGTAAACTACCAGTGGATATTTTCTTTTAAACTGCTAAATATCTCCCTCACATTTTCTTTTCTTACTCTTTACGTCTGCCAAACATTATATAGATTTGCATCATATTGGTGTTGTATAAGAACAAATGCAATTAATCTAAAAAAATGCATGGATTTTTTTTTATAATGCTAATTTAATACATCCGATTAAAATGCTCTTTTTATTATATTGCAAATTTAGCTTGTCCTGATTGCTGTTTTTAATATTTCTTTTTTGTAAAGTCTGTGCATATATTTTTATTGCAGGCTTTCTTTTTATTTTTTCCAACACTACTTTTGCACCATTCTGTATGTGAACTGCCGTCACATGTGAGGATCAAAAAAGTACTTACCTACTGAGCTCAGTTGTTCACCTGGTAGAGCATGTGCCACATACCTGGGCGACAATAAAGCAGCAACAATAAACTGCCATCGACTGGGACTAGAACACATGAACTGTATGACACTGAAAAGGCAGCTAAAGCACGGCAGTTTGAGGAAGCTACTGTCATTGCGCCTAATGGAGACCGGACATCAGTAAGAATCGACAGAAATGTACATTTATGCCCAAATAGGTCTAATTAGTAGAGATCTAGATCTGTCAAAAAACCCAGTTCTAGAATTTTTCAATGAAATAAAAAAATAAAAATCAAATAGGGGACTGGCTAAAATCTACTCATTTCTGACCTCAGTTTGTAGACTGTTTGTAGTAAATTTACAGTAGGACAACAAACAAACAAATGACATCAGACGTTAGAAGTGACAAGGTTGCTTTTATGCAAGTAATTTATTGGATTACCTTTTTTTCTTTTCTTTTTTTTTTTTTTTTTAAGTAAATGTATGTTAATTGTTAATTTTCCTTAAGACTATTTGGAGTAAATTTTAGTTTAGTAAATCTTATACTTGAGTAGTCTTTTCACTGATTACTTTGATACTTCTACTCAATTTTTATTTTTTACATTGTTATTTTATAGAAACATTACTTTTACTTGAGAACACTCATGGCCCATAAAGTCCACTCCAGATTTTCTCTCCCTCCTCATTAGTCTTCGCACTTTTGCCACAGTCCACCTCTCTGCTGTTTCTTTCATCGGCTCTTGGCCTTGCTTCTACAT
>CM072152.1:6294342-6514782 GCA_036850595.1 Rhyacichthys aspro
AACAACATATTTTTTTGGACGAAGACAAAACAAAAAACTAAAATAAAAACTAATTAATGACTAAACAACCAAACTTTCGTCAACGAATAAAAACGAACGAAAAATCAGGTTAGAGTCAGAGACGAAACCCAATCAAAAGGAAGAGGAGACAGGACGAGTTGAGAAGAGATCCAATCAGAACTCACGTTTTTGAGTGTTGTGGAAGTGATGTCAAACAAAAACATTTGTTTGGAAGACGACAGGAGATGAAAAGAGAACGGCTTTCAAATATAAAACTATGTTAAAAAATTTCAATAAAGATACATTTGTGTTTGGAATAACTCGAATGAAATATGTGTGTATTGCACATTCAGACCTCAATACCAACTGTAACAGGTTAGTAGTAGTTTTATTGGTCACACTTTATAATAACTCACGCAATAAGACTTGTTAAGACTAAATATAAACACACAAACACACACAAATATATATATGGATTAATGCTTTGAAAATGATGAATGACGACTAATTCCGTTTTTACGTACAGATTTCAGAATATACCGTAATTAGTCAGCTACAGCTACAGCTACAGCGTGACTTTATTGAACTGTGCGCGCAAATGGATTTTCCTGTGATTTGATACATCACCTGTGGGCCCATCAACCCCTCAGTGACTGCTTTCTGGACCATTACGGTAATTGACCAAATCAGGTTGGCCATTAACACATTCTGCCAAAGTGTACGCGCAATATACAGCTTGTGCATTTATGAGTCTGTACTTACGGGAGGAGTACATACAGTTGTTAGTGAACTGATGAGCGGATGGTCCGTCTGTGTCTCCAGGGTTTTAGCAGATGGGAACCATACTCAGCTGTAGTTACAAGGTTATTCATTATAATCATAGACATTCATGTGATTACTGTAGCTAAAAGCACAGAGCAGCTGCAGGGCATTTTCTTACAGTCAGAGGCTTTTACACAGTAGGCCTGTTGTTTCTGGGAGAGGAATCATACAAAACACACTGCAGAACTTGAAAAAAATACAAACATTTATGGAGATAATGGCAGATAAGTGAGAGTCTTGTATTTGTGTTCTGAAATATCATAGGAACATTTAGAAATAACGTCTTTAGCTCTGTTTCCCAAGATCTCAACGTGCTATGTTACTGAGATATCAACATTTACTCAAAAAGTTCCTTATATTATATAACGTAGATGTATTATATCAATTTGTACCAGTAGGTGGAGTCAAGAGCTACTGCAGTTCTAAATCTGCAGTAATGAAATAAATGCACGCTTATACATAACAAAAAAGATATGAAAGTGAGCAATAATAAATCTGTGAATTAGAATGGAGAAAGCAAGACTGACCCCCACCAGTACAAATATAAGGGGATAGTGGAGGATCAATACAGATACACCCTAAACAAAAGATGTGAGTAAGAACTGAAAGTGGAAAAAAAAAAAGATGTAATTAGTCAAGAACCGTACCAAACCTTTATAAGTTCCAGAAAAAAAAAATCATTGTGTGTGAAAAATACTGGGACTCGGTCTAACTAAGAAAAAAAGACAAAGGCGTGTCAAGCTTCAGTGTCCACAGAGACTAACCCTCTGTAAATACAGATTACATGGGATTGATTTCTGCCTTTAATTCGCTCATTAAACTGCAAGACCTCCTCATTATTATCTGGGTCATGTCCAAGGGGGCTGTATGGAGGCCAGTATCCGCCAGTGAGAACAAATGTATATCCCCAAGTTTAAATGATAAGATATAAACAGCACATGTGCTTCACTGTGCAATTGTAACTTTTTTATCTAATAAACTAATAAAACTATCTTTTTTTAATTGTGGCTTTTTATTGCCTAACTTTAACAAAAAAAATTATAATTTCATATTTTAGCTCAAAAATTCACCTTTTTGTGAAATACATTTAACATTTAAAGTAAAAAAAAAAATCAATATATAACATTTATGGTCATATTTATAACTTTTTAGGTATTTTTAATGAATACCTTCTATTTTTATTTTAGTTTTTTAATCCATAACTTCAACTTCTTTCTCTGAATTATTTCTTTTATCATAGTTTTACTTTAATCTCAGAATGATCACTTTTTAATTTGATTTTTTTTTTTCAACCTTTTGTCTCATAATCAGCACTTTTTTATCCTTTAATTTCAACCTTTATCTTATTATAGGGACTATTTTCCTTCAAATTTCAACCTTTTTTCTTTTATGACTTATTTCATCATCTTAAAAGTGTTACTATTTAACCTTCAAATTCAGACCCTCTTATCTCATTATTTCAACTCGTAATCTTGACATTTAATCTTCTTCTTTACACTTTTATTATATTATCATTACCCATCTAATTTCCAACCATGACTTATTATACATTATTTCAACTTTTAATCTCAAAACCTTTACTTTCTAAATTCATAACTGAGACTTTTCTATCTAATTATTTTAACGTTTGATCTCGTTATTACTTCATTTATCTTGACATTTTCATCCTTTTTTTAAATATTACACTTTATCTCATTCTAAGGACTCTTTTCTCTCTCATTATGTCATGATTAAACTATGAGTAACTCCTTTTTCCATTCCACAACACTTTGTTTTGCACAGGACTGAGCTAGAGCCACGATGAAACAGAACCATTTCCTCCAGCAGCCACTGCCCTGCTTGCTGTCAGATTGCAACAGCTGGCCAATCCTTGTATCCACAGACTGTCCACACACACACCACTCTCTCTGGCACATTCCCACAAACAACCGAGACCGCCGCTTGGCCCAGCAACAGATGGGACACGTCATGTTGTGGACTCAAAGCCTGATCCAGTTTGTAGCCATGTGAAATCCCACACTGGGACTAATTCGATTCCAGTACCGAATGTGGGTTTCTGTGTCTATGGAATAACAGTGAGCTGGGGCTGATGGGATGTGGAGGCACAATCCCATTAGAGGGTGTCTGGAGGCGTGTGGTGGCCCTAATCCAAGCGTCGCAGTGTGAGTGTGTGTCCAAATAAGTGCACTTGATATTAGGGAACATTAGTCAGCGTGATGATTCAACATTCCTGGGTGCTTTGGGCTGGCACAGCACTTCCATCCAGTCACTTCCAGGAAACATCAACACAGCAGCAGCTATTTAACCCAGCGGCTGAACTGTCACTTTCAGCAAACACACAAGGCTAATGGCTTACAGTCAGGCAGCCAAGTTTCAACAATTAACAATGAGGGACACTTCTAGGTGACAGTAATCTGATTATAATGTCCTTTAATAGTGTATGTTTCAATGAGAGATCTTCATGTGGGAAAATTTGTGCCGCTGATATGAAAAAAGCAGGAAATGAAATGGAAATGGAATTCTATGATTGTAATAATGTATCTGAGGATATTTTGATGGTCACAGCATTATTACAGAAGTGAAAAATGGAACACAAACTAAATGTTTTTGGTTGCCTCGTAACACTGTGCATTTGTCAGTCTTTGAAAAACCTTTGAAAGACTTTTATTGAAATGACCTCCTGTTCAAACAGTTGCCCAGAGAGGACAAACTGAGCACTGCTTGAGGTGAAACACACATGTTTTTTTTGTTTTGTTATGTTTTTAGCACATTCTTGCATGAATAAGTTGAACATTTGAACTTAATAGATTTTGTTGAAATAATTTGTGTCAATTATCAAACTGAAATCACCATAATTGTTCAGCCTGTCCCTTCAAGGCTACCATTACAATACATTGCACACTATACTAAAAAACCCAAATTTAGCTGTATTGTAGGGTGTTTTTTCCTCTCTTTATTAGTCATAAACAGAATAAAAACAAATGAAGCTAGTGTGGACAATGTTTGTGTCACAACACAAATTAATGTGTGATCTTTTAAACAGAAAAATGGTCTAAACAGGGAATGGATGTTGTAATGATGTGACGTTGATCTTAAAGGTTGGATTCAATAAGACAGCCGCATATAAAGCTGGAGTAGGCAAGTTTAATGTCAACACAACAAAGAATTAAAGAGAAAAAATGATTTCTTATAATAACATCGTTATTAGAGACATGGCAGGCAAATTCATGGTAGTGATGAGTAGAAGTATTTAGCAACAGGCTTTAGGTAAATCTAGCACATGCCTGAGGACTGACTTTGTGGGCAATTTGAAGGTTGGCTTTTGAAGTTGGGAGCCATGTTAATGACCTACAAGTGTCACCTTCTAACTTGTAACAAAATACATCACAGAAGAAACATGGCCCCTGGTTTAAGTGAAACAATTTTGCATGAAGTGACAAGCATTTTCATTTACAGTTTGTATACCACACTTCCAAAAGTCTGCCTACTGTACCTTTAACACTATGTAATATGGAGATACCTTTGTTATGAATGCAATAACAGCCACTTAATGAGATTTTCAATAAAGAGTTGAAAACAAATATGTAAAAAAGGTGAAAGTTTAACGTGTCTGGACAGCATTTAGGCTCAAAACATTCACAAAAAGTGGCAACTAGAACCATGCGCAATTATAACAGCATTAAGAATAAAGGATCATGAAGTTTACAAAAGTCTAACATTCATTTCTCTTTTACAGCTTGTCCAAATATGCATAAACTGTTTACTGAGCCACAGTATGTTCCAAGAACATTTGTAGAAATCATTACCAAATATGGCAAAGAATGAGTCCTTATCTATTGTCCTGTTCCACATTTTAAACCAATCCATTAAACTAGTGTCATGTGAAAAGGTTCTTTCCAAAATTAGCTTTTACTCACATGGCAGGCGTGCGTTGGAGCTCATGTTGCCGGGAGAGTCACAGGAAAAAGCAGATAATCAATGAGTCAGGCTGCGATTGTCATCTCCAGCTCCTCAAGCACAGACGCTCCAAACAGCTCCAAAGTAATCGAGCCACACTCACAGACACCACTCTAGTGCTTCCCTCAGTGGACACAGCAGCTAATGGGACGAGAACAAGTTTGTGTCTGAGTGGAGTTGACAGACTGACCAATAACAGGGAAGAAGAGGAGGAGCCAGGAAAGGGATTGAGGAGAGTGAAGGAGGGATTTTATATAAGGCGCTGCAAAACGCCAAGGAGAGACAGACACATGGCTTTGTTATTTTTGTACCGTTACACTGGCTTTGACTCTGTGTGGTTCCTGGGGCAAATGTGATGTTGCAATCAGGATTAGTCTGTCTGTCTGCTGCCCTGGATCTAAGAATGATACATGCTGACATAATTTAGAATATCACTTTTTTGTGTGAAGTGATGGAATATAAGTTTGTATACACTTGAACAAAACAGAAAACATAATATATTCATAACCAATTTAATAATAATAATAATATTTGCATTAGTTGGAAAAATAGACATTTATAGCTCCAAACAACAGTAATAGAAGTTCCATTACTCCCTGTTCTTGTTTCTACAGGTGCCCAGAGTGGACAAAATGAGCACTGCCAGAAGAGAAGCACAAACATGTTTCTGTTTCTTACATTTAAAGTTCAGGGCATTTATGAATGATAAGTGAAATCCCCTATATCCACTGTGTTTTTATAACAAATAGTATGTTCCTCTAAGGCTAACATAGCTGTTCACATGTTGAAATAAGAGGGGTGCGAGGTGTGGAGTTGCCCTCTACTCGTCCGTCACCAGATCTCACCAAAAAAGCATACCCAAACCATACAGGGAAGTGCACACATAGAGATGGATAGAGATTTGCCCCTTTGACCTTTAAGTGCCCTTCTGGTGAGCTTTTTTTTTTTTTTAAATAACTTTTAATTGCTTTATTAATTTTGACCCACAAACGAGGAATCAGCGGCTAAAAAGGATATATATTTAAACTTCCAACAGCTACCGCTCCGCTGCACCCTCATGTTGCCCTCTCGTCATTTGTGTTGCCCTCACACCGAGTCCCACCCCTGCCGCGAGTTCATTAAAGATAAAGTCACAAAGCACAGCTCTGACTGACAGCTGCCTGCACTGCTTTTGACCAGTTCTCCTCTCTGTCAGATTAGTTGGCTGGTTGTAGTGAATGTGATACTGGCATCCACACAGAGTAAGTATCTCTAGTTAAATGCAAAGTACTTTACGTTACTCATTTATGTATTAACATTTTATTAATGTGCATCAGGCTGAAGTGATAGTGAAGTGAAGCTCTGCAGTTCAGAAAAGCAGCTGTAAGTTTGACTGAGGTGAGTGTTCAGGACCCCACACATACGCCACACTGGACACAGAAATAAGATTACAAATGGTGTTCTTCAGAAAGAGAGACCACGACCTCCTCAAATATTAGGTTTTGCCCTAAAACTAAATGATTAAGCCAGGTGTTTGTCATTAGCTATAGGCTACACAAAAGAACATAAAAGTAAATGGATGTGATTATAGGCTTGTTATCTTGGCTTGGCAACATTATCCAACTAGACAAATGCTGGTAGATTTCAATTTTGACTAAAACATATTTACTCTTACAAGCCACTTTGGCCAGTTGGATCTTAATTTAATACCTAGCCTAAAGATTGGTGCACATTTTAAAGACTGTAGTTTGATTTGAAAAGAGCTACTGCTGTTGAGTAAAGCATTTTGCACAATTGTTTGGTTTGGTTGGTCAGATTAGTAATATTTTTCTTGTCAGAAATTTTTGTCCAGGGTCACGTATTTATTTATCTTTTTCATGTCTGTGCAAAGACATCATTAATTATTACTACTATTACTACTTACTATTTATTTTTAATAGAAGCTGCACATTTTTTGATTGATATGAATAACTTGCGACATACTAAATAAATACTGATGTTCTTTGTGACCTGATTTTTTATTTTATTTTGTGGGATTACTCCAGTAAATAACTACAGTGAAATTAGTACTGCTACTAATTCATTCTGTACTAAGAAAAGATTTCCGATACTGTAGCGTACTGTATATAACTCTATTGCAAGTGTTTCCCAGTTGAACACCTGCCTCTCAAAATGTCTGTGCACATCACTGAAACCACAGTTTGATATGTATAGTAACATACTGTAAATAAACTATTTTACTGATGTTACAAAAGAGGAACTTTTTCACTATTTACTTTTTGCAGGTATACAACACAAAAATAAAACACTAAAGCTTCACTACCTGATTGATTTTTTTTGTCCCTGTCTCAGATTCCACTCACACCCAAAAGCAGCCTAGTGACATCTCCTGCTTGTCTTTTATGAAAAAAATAATATAAATAAAAGTGTTCGCCTTATACAACACCCTCCAACACAGAATTTAAATGTATTCATTTACAAAGGTTTGTTTTTATTTTGTTTTTTTTTTCTGATTATATCAAATAAAAAGTTGAAGATGGAGTCGGGACATCTAGTAACATTGAAGCATGTGAGCACCAATGGTAGCCCTGCAGGGACAAGACAAACCCAATGGAAATAGGTCAGGAGGTTGGATTGGGAGATATTTTTTTGAGATGTGTTTGAATTGCTTTTGGATATGAGAACACAATGAATAACTTGATGTTCCTATTTAAAGGTGCATGTTCCAGACACTTACTATTCGTGATAATTAGAGCCAGTTTATCAGACACGTATTATGTATCTTACAAAATAACTCTCACAATACTACGGTGATGTTATTATTATTTATACAAGCTTTATGCCATTGTGTAAAATACCATTATAAGGATCATAACTGTTCGAAAGCAGGCTTTAGGAAAATCATGCCTGAGGACTGATTTACTGGGTCACCTTGAAGATGGACTGAAGTGAGCCATGTTAATGACCTTGTAGCACAAAAATACATCACAGGAGCAACTTGGCCACTGGTGTGAGTGAAATATTTTAGCAGGAAGCTTTGAGCATTTACAGTCTATTTAAAAAGAGAGTTTGGACTATTTTCAAAAGTCACCTAACTTTTAAGATGGAAAAAAAAAATTAAATATGGCAATAAAGCCAATATGAGTTCTTCATGTCTCTGTCCCAGTTGAGTGGGATTCCTTACATTAATGTTTTGGATCCAATAAGACAGCTGCATATAAAAATGGAGTAGGTAATTTCTGCAACAGTATTTAAATATGTATAAATTACCATTAAATAAAGAGGAAGAAAACCTGTTATAATATGAATCTCAAAATGATTAGAGCAAAGGTAGGGAAATTCATGGTAGAGAAAGAAAAATACATCACAGAAGAAACATAGCCCCTGGTGTTAGTGAAGAAATTCAGCAAGAAGTATGAAGCATTTGTCTTTGAAGTATGTTTACAGCACTTCCAAAAAAGTCTGCATAGTCCAGCTCTAATACTTTATAATATAGATAAACTTTTGTCATTAATGCAGTAAGACACTTTTAATGGGATGCTCAATCAAGCATAGCAGCCAGGGATGTTTAAATGTGCCAATTTTTAGCTCAAGTCTAATGTGTCTGGACAATATAAATGCTAATGGCATTCATAAAAGTTGTATCATTAGAAGTATGCTGTATCAGAATTGCAAAAAGGGTAAATAAAACAAAACTAATTTTATAATGAACTATTACGATTGTAATATTAAATTGTTTGTATAAAAGTATGCAAACAATTTGTGAAGAACATTTGCTCATTATCATTTAAATCATTTTATCATTTTGACTGCAAAAAAACCAAAACAAATAGTCCTAAAAGGAGAGCTGAGCGCTTGAACTTCTATGTGTCTGGGGCGCCATCTAGTGGAGAACACATGCTATTTTGTATATTCATTTGACTGAACTCAAGTTACACCATTATTTGCGTGAGGCCCACAAAGCAGCATTACATGATGTGCTGGAATGTGCCCTGTTAAGAGATAGGTTTGGGCATTATTAATACATAAAGAAAATAAAGCTCTGGAAGCATAGGAGATGTTTGGTTTTGTCCTATTGGCAAAAATATATATTTGTACTTGTGCAGCACTTTTGATCAGGTCATATAGTTATGTGTAGGCTACTTCTAACCAATGGCATCCTCTTAAGCTGCAATGTGAAACTGTAAATGCAGCCAACATGTAAGCAGTTAGGAAGTGGTGGGAGGGATAGGCAGTTTCTGTCAATAAAATATCACACTTTTTAAATGTCAGTGGTTGTTCTGGTGAAAAGTGTGCTGTTGTGGCAAATATTGCAGAGCATTCTTCGCACGCTGTAAACTCTCCCTCCATTATGTGTTGTGCACTTGTGAGACAGCAACACAGAGAGTGTGAGTGGGCAGAGGAAGCACTGGATGACTCAAAGTGAGAAAATCCTCTTCAACTCAAAGTCTATTGTATGTGGGTTCTCCTGACTCGGGGGTTTACCTGCTGAAGGCCTGCAAAAATCAATGGCCGACTAAAGCGGCTGAGAGGCAAAAGGCAAGTCTTCGTTTGTGTTTTGAAGTGAAATATAAGAAAGCGGCAAGAAAGTCGATCTGAAAAAAAGCAGAGTATAGAGTGCTCTGGGTGGGTTGTAGCAAAAGTGAACAGAAATCATTCATGCTGACTGTCATCATGAAAGGGCTCAGTTGTCTGCAGGGGGTTTGCTCTAGTGCTTCATGCTGAACGGATCACTTTGTGCTAAACAGTGCTATTTCCCTCTGTTCTGATGGAACATTGAGTCCACAGCTTAGCATTACATGTAGTTTTACACCTTTAAAAATCATAAAAAACATTACAGGTGTCTTGAAAGTACACCAGTTATTTTAGAGTGTCAGAAAGTGCCACCCCGGGCTGCCTCCAATAATACTTTGTACCAGTTGGAGGTGTCATGTGCTACAGTCTCCATCTGCCTTTACCATACTAATATAAATCTACAAAGCCTCTCCTAAAAAGGTGGTTAATTTGTGTCAGATTTCAGCAGTAAACTCTGGTGAGACAATATTGTGATTTTGTGCCACTTCAACGCCATTATTGCTGAATTCACTCATTTAACTAATAATAATACTAATAATCAAAATATATGTTGAATTAATTAATCGTATAAGTTATATATTTATGTTATGCTGTTCAACTTTTGTTCAGCTAAAAGTGACAATAGAACAAGTACATTCACTTGAGAACAACAGGGCTAAAGGAAGGAAGGTTAACAGTTACTGTTAATGTAAGGTTAGGCTAAAATTAATAAAGCAAAACAAGACTGAAGCTAAGAGTAGTGAAGCTAACAGTGGTGGAGCTAACAGTAGTGGAGCTAACAGTAGTGGAGCTAACAGTAGTGGAGCTAACAGTAGGGGAACAAACGGGAGCGGAGAAAACGGCAATTGGGATATTAGCATTAAGGCTATCATTAGTACAATAACTGCAGCTCAACTAAAACACTCAAGGCTGATAGTAACAAGGCTAATAGCGGCAGGATTAAATTCAGGGAAACAACAAATAAAATACTGTAAATGCTGAATGTTCCCATAATAGAGATTTACCTAAAACAAAATATTTATATTGAACCATTTACCAATGCTTATGGGGTACAACCACCTTTGAAAACATGCACATGAACATCAGTTTTAAAATCAACTGCGGCCATGATTGACTTTGAATACATTCTACATAATAAACAATTGGCATAAGTTGATGGAAGCAGCATGTCCTTAAACAGACTGTACCTGATATTTTTTCTTCTAGTTGGGGAAAATGGTTTAAACCCTAAACAGTATATAGTATTATAGTACAATACTATACAATATATAGTATTGTAAAAGCAATCATTTGTGAAAAAAAAAACAGGCAGGCTTTATGATGCCATCCACTGTTTATGATAAGGGATTTTAACAGATGAGAACCTCTATTCTGAAACCTTGACCAATATAATGCTCGAAAAGGAAGTGCTCTCATTGGTCTACAACGGCTTGTCATATGATGTTCCAGGAGGTTTGGTCAACAGAGAAAAGGGAGGCAACATAAAATGCTGATAAAAACTGTCAATTCAATCATGTTTAAAGAGGTGGAAATATGCCATGCTGCAAATGAATGCTAATGCTAAACTCTAATCTTCAGTTTTGTGACATGTATTAGTATTTTGTGGAGGAAAAAAATGGTCAGCTTTTATTTTTTTTAAATAAAAAAGAAGCAGGAGAGGTCACTAGGTTTCTTTTGGGGTTGAGTGGAATCTGAGACAAGGACGCCAAAAAGGAACTCATAAAGAGGAAAGTGGCGCTTCAACAGCACAAAGACATTTAAAATGAATTCAAACTAAGCCGATCATTAGCTACCGATCAAGTGACAACAGACAAGGATATAAACTCTCTGAACCGTTGGAATTGACAAAGTTCCCCGGCTGCAGGACAAAATGTATTTTACCTTCCAAAACTATGTGATGAATTCAAATTCCTGCATGTGTGTCCAGGCTGGTCCAATGTGATACTTTCCCGCCCTCACTACAACGAGGCAAAGCGCCGGAGCCATCAGGCAGTTGTACGCCTACCATCAGCTGAGGAGTTGCACAGCAGTCTCCTTTCTAATTATACACCCAACCTCGGAGAGCCGTGGAGGGGTGGCATATGAGGAGAGGAAGGTGATTGGAAATGGAAGAGAGGCTGAGAGTCGGCGGCAAACACTCGGGTGAACAAGTTCAGATGTGAGCGACTGACACAGAGAGAGACAGCGAGAAAGAAAAGAGAGCTCTCAAATGTGTCTGAGAAAGGTTAACAGGACTGGCTGAGGAGAGTGGGAGTGCAAAATGTAAAAAGCGTGTAGGAGGGAAAAAAAAGAGAGAGAGAGAGAGAGAGGAGAGTCTGTTGAGCTTGTCTGGATGTTCTTTCTTTCTCGGTTCACCTGCAAACACAAGCCAGACAGGTGTGCGGAGGAGCATCTGTCGGCACTGAGAAGATGTCTCTGTGAAGATGGATGATGCAACGTGTAAGTCTGCCAGAAAACTTCAGATCTCTTTCTTCAGAGGTGAGAAATTCAAATTCTCTCACGTTTCGTAGAAGAATTTAACTTTTAACTCTTGCTTTAAATGCAGATGAACGTTCAAAAACAACATTTTCACCACGCAAATGCTTCGAGACACTTTATTCATTTGTATTTTCATAGATTAGAAGTGTGTGGCGAAGCGATGACCTCATAAGGTTACATGCCTGGACTATCTGATCACACCTGACGAATCACCCGCACTTGCAGCATTTGAATGAATTTACATTTGGCATTACTCATGTGTATAAATGGTACGCATATATATGGAAAAAGTCCGCTTATATCAGTGACGTGCAGGTGAGAAGTGACAGGCATCCGTTCAAGGTGATGTGCAGTGGAGGGATCATGACGACTCTGAGGTAGGCTCTTCGTTCGCTCACACCTTTGTCTGAATGTTGTGTCTGCGTGCATAAGTGTTGAGTGTGCGGCCACAGGATGCTTATATTTAGCCCACCTCAGCATAGTGACTCACTAGAGTGTGTAAGGCGAATGAGGAGGCTTCACCAGCAGGCGGACATCACTTGGGTCCCATGAGAAAGGTGCAACAGGGGCCTTTAACGCACTCAATATGAAAACTCAAAGATCATGCTAACCTTCACCAGTGGGATTCAAATATGTAACCTATGTATCCCAACGCCCACTCCAGACGTTTCATTCGCCTTATCCTCGTTTGCTACTTACATCACCGGTTATTCAGTGCAGTACTTTGTTACCATAGTAACCTGTCATCTTAACCCCATCAACATGATTGTTGGCTGAAGGCCTCAATTTGCAGCATGTCGTGATGTTAATAGTATGAGACGTCCACTGGCTGCGTGTGGCATATATAGACAGGAAGGTGACTACACAGCCGTTGAGGTGCATTCTGGGACACGCTCACTGACTCACTCTAGTGCCAAGAGAAAATAAAGAGCTCGGAAGGTTGGATAAGACCCTCTGGTTTCTATGTTGCATTCTTGTGAAAACTTGGAAAATTGTCTGTGTTGAAAAATGAACATGGCTAAATCAGAAGAAAAAGCTTGGGTTAAAAAATGTTGACAAAGCATGAGCAACATGACCACTAAGTAGCTGCTTTATTAATTTGTGGATTGCACATCAACTCCTAGCTAAAACTGTTTATAACGTGATAATGTGATTACCATCCGCTACAAATGAGTCAAAGCTATTGATTGCTCTTAAGGTGTTTAATCCCTTTAATCAGGTTATTAGCTAAAGCGCTATTTCTGTATTTGCGAGTATTTAGCTCCTAATAAAAAAGAGATGGAGGCAGACAGGTTTTGGCATGGAATGTGCAATCCCTCTTTAAAATGCAATGATTGATTAGAGGGCACCATGCAACGCAGGGTGTACTTTGCCTCATGCCCCAGCCCCACGGGGCAAGTAGAGGACAAGCAGTAGAAGATGAATGTGTGTTTTCAGTTTTGTAACTTGGACATTGGCACTGACCAAGTTCTGTACACACTAACAGAGATGGGACCAAGTCATTGTTTTATAAGTAACAAGTAGGTCCTGAAGTCCAAGTCAAGCCCAATATCCTATACTTAAATGTTTCAAGTCCTTTCGAGTCTTTTCAACAAGTCTAATATGCCAAAATGATTGTAATGATTGTAAAGCCTGAAACACTGAGCTTTTGAGAGTGCGTTTTATGGCAGCATTGTGGAGGTTACATGTGGCTTAACCCTTTGCAACCTGTCAAACTATTACTATTAAATTGCACATCCATAAGAAAATGTATTATTTTGTGCACACTTTTCAAATAACTTTATTTTAATCTTTGGGGGAGAAGCATGAAGTCTTTTCATGTCAGAGGCTCAAGTTTTGAGTGATCGATGTTAAAGTCCAAGTTGAGTTATAAGTCTTTTTACATTTTCTGAAGTCAGGTCATCAAATTTATGACTCAAGTCTGATCAGTCCAAGTTATGTGACTCAAGTCCACACCTCTGCATACTAATTCCTCTAGCATGTTGCACTATGTATGAAAAATAAATAAATGAAACATGGATAATATGGCTAAATATACTTAGATTCTTTGATACTAAGTAAATTTGTTCTCAATTTTAATACGTTTAACTAAGCAGTTTTATGGTATTTGAATAAGGTATACACATCTAAAACCGTTTTTTTTCTCTCTCTTTTTCCCAATTTCAGGTAAACCTCATGTGCAGTTGATGTCTGTCCACAAATGAATGGAGCCTCTTTCACATGAACCCTCCTCAGTTTCGGCAGCAGCAGCATGAATTTACCCTCATACCCGGCTGATGCGCCCGACAGGGACAGCCTCCCCCTGAAGAAGAGGGACCAAAGGCCGAGCCCACCTCCTCAACATCCTCAGTGCGACTCTGCCATCTTCAAGGCCCCCTATCCCTACAAACGACACACCAGCCCATTCCAGCCTGTCCCAAGACGGGTCCCTCAACTGTATCAGCCCTGGACGCACACCTCCGGCAGGACCAAACCTCACTTCCTGTCAGCATTCAGGGACTACCCAAACTGGACAGAGTGGAACGAGTCTGGATGGAGTTTACCCCACCTCTATCAGCAGCAAACTCACCTGTCTGCACACATGAACTACCCACGGAATGTGTCCACATTGAGACCAGTATCTTTAGAGACTCCACATAATGGTTCTTTTTGGGAGGACAGATTACAGCACACAAGTCTGACCACAGAGAAAGAGAGAAACGGAAGGACTAAGGAACTATATGTGAGGAGAAAAGACAGAAAACAAGACTTGTCTACAGTGGAAAATCGTCTGTTGTTAAGTTCACGCTTCCCTCAATCCGTAAGTAATTAAGAGTTTAAAAAAGAGTTTCAATACTTACCTTTATATACAACATGCTAAAGTTTCTTGTATTTGATCTAGTCCACACTGTATTGTCTTGTTTGCCTTCCATTTTGCCAGGACCAGTATGCACCAAGGTAAACTAACTGTGCATTTCAGTTTGCCGAGCAATAAAGAATGTCCAAAATAATGTTGTTTTTTTCTTTTTAAAATGAAGAGCAATAACTCTTTTAATTAATATAAAAAAAAAATATGACCAAAAACACTGCTTTACAGAGTTACCACATGTTCTGGAAAAGCAGGAAATTGATTCAACTTTAGATTGCACTGTAGAGATTGTATATTGTGCTTGAAAAACTGTGTCTAATGTGATTCAATACTGTCATAAATGGTCAAGAAAAAGTCCTGGAGTATGATTTCTAAATGCAAGAGCTCTGGTTCTGAAAATAGGCAAAAAAAATTCTGATTCTTTTGCACAGGTGGACTTTGCGTTCCAGCATCATCAGCTGCACAAGCCAACAAAGCCCCAAAGACACTCCATCCTTAAAGTTCCATCTTGTGAAAACTTGGAGGAGAGAACTTCTGTTCCCACACCTCAGCACTCCAACGGTCACATCTCTTCTTCTTCTCCAAACCTTTTCCCTTGGTTGCTGCCACACTTTGAGGCAGGCTCTCTGATCGAGCTCCGGGACGGTCGTCTGAGGAGAGTGGAGCATCTGCAGACTGAGGACTTCCTGTTGGGTTCTCTGGCCTGTCCGGACCTGCGCCTCAGCTGCTGCACCGTTCAGAGGATCACCCCTTCAGCCCAGACCCCCTCCATCTCCCGCCTGCTCATCCTGCTGCACGACCAGCAGTCTCAGGTCAGACACGTCAACTTGGATGAGTGCCCCTCATGTGACATCATTACTGCAAACCTACCCCCAAGCACACGTTAACATGCTAACTTTACATGTTAAATCTTTTATTTCAAAAGCTTGTGACATTGTTAAAAAGTAGCGTCCTTATGTTCAGGCAAGAACACCTTGGTATGGTTAAGGACATTGCATTTTACATGCTAACGTTAGCTCAGTTCCAAACTTTATACAAATAAATGGGAAAAGGGACGCCTCTGTAATTCACCTGGTAGAGTGCATACAATATGGGGAACCAGGTTTCATTCCCGCTCAGGTTATCTGCCCAATGTCACTCCCCCCACTCTCACCCTGGCTCCTATCTGTCTACTGTCCCATCAAATAAATGGGGAAAAAGATTTTACATTTCAAAGTAAAATGTTATATGGTAAATAGGACCACTGAAACAAAAGTCTTACAGGAGCAATAACACAGGCTTAGTAATAGCAGTTCTGGAAGCTTATAAAACTTAAAATGCATTCTGGCATATGGCTGCTTTCATTTATTTTAAATTGTATTGTATTTTTGGGTAATATGCATGTTTTAAACTTGTGCTGCTAAATTCATCTGATACATTACTTAAAAGTGAAACAATACTACCCCCTAGTGCAGCACTTTCTAAAAAAAGAAGTTTGACTATCACTCAAATAAATAAGAGATTTAGATATTGGTAGTTTACTACATCAGGCTACCAAATAAATGAACCATTATGAATTTAATGTCTACATTAAGCCTTTAGCCTTTACTGTTATATCCACTATCCATCTACCATAAAACCAAGTCACTTTAATCTGTTTTTATTGTGGTATTTTATTCATTTTACAATCATTTGTTATTAGCTATAATCTACAATGTCTGTCTGACTCGGCCCACAGGAGTTGGTGGACGTCTACGTGGAGTACCCCTTATTTGTGCGGGAGAGGGGCTGGTCGTCCTGCAGCCCCCAGAGGACGGCCCGTCTGTGTGGCCTGCAGTGTCGTCAGCTCAGCGTAGGAGACGTCTGCCTGGCCCTCACCCCCGTCTCGGCCCCACGGCTCCCGGTCTCAGTCGTCCAGGAGCCAGAGACCCCACCCGGCAGGACAGACAGGTGTGAGGTATCACTGCTCCCCTCAGGCACAGAGATATCAGCGACTGGGAAGAGGAAGGGACCAGAGGGGGGTCGTAGGAGGCACAATTCAGCCCCAGAGCTGAGGCGCCCAGGAGCCAACTGCACTGAGAACACTGGGTTACAGCCATTTTATTAAGCCCTGCATCAGGCATTTAATAACACTCGAAAAATAGAAATGTGAGACTTGGTCGGCTGGATATTATGAGAATGTTATGTGCATTCATTTGGTTCATAAATGTGTTAAAATGAGTGAGCACTTAACCTCCATCCTGCATGAAAGCGAGACGAGAGGCTGATTAAAGAGCACAGTCATAGTGCAGATCAGGTTATTAATTGTGGCCCGTGGGATATTGGTCCACTTGTACTGAATTGCTATGCAAATTTGTTGGATATTAGCGAGAACTGGTGCCCACTGTTGCAATCCAACCGACCTCCAATTCTCAGATATATTTTACCACTCAAGAGAACATATCTCCAATTGTCACAAGGGGTAAGTATCACGGACAGCACCTCACTACTTTGGTAAACCCTTGGCTTTTGGTTCCAACAGTGTGGTACGGTTACTAAAAGGTGGAGCTAAACACTGCAGTTTGTTAATTGGATGATGGAAGCATGATATTCGACAGTCATAAAGGAGCAATACTAATCGCTGTACTAGTAACATTAGCCAAATTGTGTCTCGCGTTTTGTGAAATAAAAACATTGTGTTAAACAATCATAACTTGTGCCACTGAGTCCATTCAAATTTGACAATCGAAACTACAATGGGCATCGATCCAAAAAGTTAATCGGAAATGCGTACCAAACTGTGCCGTACCTCTCACTGGGAACGCAAATGTTTAGTCAATCTAGTCCGAGGGCATCAGGCTGTCTTTGGTTTTAACAGAAAGCTTATAGGAAGCCTTTGGTCTGAGTTTGTACAGTTTTTTTGATTAATTCTCTCATCTTACAGCGGCCTTTCATTGCGATCCGTCCCTGGCTAACTGTAAAAAACAAAGCTCAGGTGCTTCACAATCCAATCCATGTTAGAAAAGGTCAAGTGCTCACTCATCATTTCAACACATCCATGAAGCAAATTGAACAGCCTTTTGGATGCATATTGAAAATCTTACATTTCTTCAGCATTTAGTGAAAAATATTTCTACCTCTATTTCTGTCAGTGATTTTTGAGTGTACCTTATGACTAAGAGGGAAAAATCTTTTAAAATTGTTTTAATTACTCAACATAAAATCACACGTTAAAAAGCTTTATAAATGTTTGCATCTATAAAGTTGCTTGAAATCAGCCAGAAAGAGTGACCATGTGAATTTATATTAATTGAGGAAGCATTAATGTTTTTGCCTGCACTTAGAAAAAACAACATAGGTTATAAAGTTTAAAGCAACCAAGTCAAACTCTTTATAATATTCAGTTCTAAAAGAGTTCCTGACAATCACATTAATGTTAGAATAAGCTCCTACCTCCTTCTTTATGTGTCTAATTGCTTTTTCATAATAGGCTGTTAAACAGACTCTGCAAATACACATATACAGTTAAATGTTATGCAACTCATTCGCTTTTCTACTTGTGTCATTTAAAACTACAAAATAACATGATTTTTATAATCCATGTAAATGTTTGGACTGTAACTGTTGCTTGACTTAACTGTGCATGTAAATAGCATAGCCACATCTGGTTAAGGTAAAGACTTTACTTATATTACTTGCTAACATTACATACTAATGTTAGTCAAGAACCGGGGTAAAATATGAAAAAACAAAACTATAGCATAGCTTGACTTTATTGTGTATGTAAATGAAGTAAATAAACAACAAGTCTTTAGATGACATAAGGCCCAATAAGAGGAAACACCGGAAGAGCTCCCTAGATTTTTACAGTACTTCAAATAAAATATTTGTTGACATGGGTTCAAAAGCTTTAATAGGCTTTAAGTGGGCAGTAGATACTGTAGTCAACAAAACACCAAGGATCCCTGCACCAACTGAACATATCCTGGGCCTGAGTTATATATGTACCAACTGGTGTGTGAGTGTAAGTGGGATGCGTAATATAAAGTTTTAAAGTGTGTGATACGGCAAAAGAGCACTGTATAAATGCAGACCATTTCTTAAAATTGAACTAAATAAATATCTCATGCATAAATATCTTGTGCATTTGTGTGTTCAGTGCTAACTCGTTGTGCGTTCCTGGGGATCAATGCCCCAACACATGCAAATTATCTGAACTTTGGAAAGTAATTCAAATAGGAGAGATTGTGAGCTTTCTATGGTCTGCTTGCAAAAAAAATGTAGTAGATGAATAAATGTTAAGAAAGAATGACACCAAAGACACATACATGTAAAAACAATAGATTTATTCCAAACTGCTAAAATATCTTTGTCCACATGCAGCTGTGGCCTAACGTGGGCAGCTGCAGAGGTGACAGTGCAAAATGTGAAGTCTGTCATCTCACGATGACTCCTGAAGAAAGTAAGCCTTACCCTCACAGTCACAGTAATATACTGTGTATTGGCCCAGGATCTGAGCCTTTAAGTCCCGCACATTGTCATTTAGTGTCCGGCCTGTTATATCCTTAGAGAGCTCTTCTATTTGTGCACAACCAATCCTGGTGACTAGATCAGGCACATCAAATACAAAAGTCAATGACATATCATAAGACAAGGTGGACTGTGAGTGACGTGACAAATGCGTTTCAAGGCTGCAATTATTTTTTTGGTTGAAGCTTCAAACATTACAAGTCAATTCAGTGCATTTCCCAGCTGCACATTGAAACAAAGACAATGAACAATACATTGTCTGAGTTCAAAGGACGTCTGTAGTATTTATCCATGTTAGTGGTTCATTCAACCGAGGTCACTCAGTTGCTCGTTGTAAAAATTAAATCTGGCAAAACCTCCATCATGTCTTTCTTTCATGTCTTTCTTTTTAATCTTTAACTCAAGTTTTTATATATTGGATTCTTCTGGGGTCAGTGACAGCCGCACGCCCGGACCACCATGTTGCGGTACTTCTTGAGGATAACGTTTGAGCTGTCGTCAAAATAGAGTACAGAGATGCCATGGAGCTGTGTGGGTGCACAGCAGGGCTTCGGCACCGTCTCCGGGTTTATGAAGTGCACCTAGGGTTAGAAAAGATATCAGCACTACACCAAATAACAACAAAAAACAGTAGCCACACTAGTCATTAGGAATGAAATAAAGGACAGCTGATGGATACCTTTAAAAACAACACATAACAATATATTTCATGACTTCTAATTCCATCCACCAAAATAAACTTGTGCAATCTGCATCTGTTTATTAGTCCCACCTGCTTGTAAGTTATTAGCACTGTTTTCTGTATGGATTTTGGTTTGATACATTAATAAGGTTTATATCACTACAGTCTTAATATGCACATCTGCTGTTTTCCTTTAAGACTCACCAGAGTTTGCACAATGGCATGATTAGTGGCATTCATGTAGGAGTTGAGAGGGAAAGCACATTCTCCCTCACAGTAATATGCTGCATAGCCCTCAGGTGCAATGATCCAGTCCTGGTCAATTAAAAAAAAGCATACATTTAAAAGAATTGCTTATAATCAGCGTGAAAATATTAAAATATTATGGTAAAATAATATCACAATAACAATTCCAAAGTAATCTAATTATTGTAAACATTAAAAAAATGATAGTATGCCTCAAAAAATCCATGGTTCAAAATGTGTTAAATTAAAATCACTTTTGCTTTCATGGTTTTGCAATATTGGCAAAAAATATATAAAATTAAAATGTGTATTTAAGGAAAAAATAAAAATAATAAATACCTGCCATCCCAAGTCTCGAAAACTGACATACAGCTCATGTTTTTGACATCCGTGTTTAGAGAAGCCAAGGTTTTCTGGAATTAAAGAAAATGCAATGTAAGTACATATCAAAAAGGAGATATTTAAAGATATTATGTAGATACTCAAGAGATATTTTTGTCAGATTAATGAAATAAAACCTACAGATGCATATCTCATTCTCTTAATGTAGTCTCACTCTAATAGTGTTACTTTAAATGATGCTAAAATTCTTAAAATTCTCCTAAATTTGATCAATTTTGAAACTTTAAATAACCAGTATATATTCAAATGGAATTCACCTGTAGCGGCCTCCACTGCTTTAAGTGCGTCCTGGACCGTCCTCTGTGGTTTGTTGCGGTTGGCGTGGCGCCCCCTGTGGGCCGACCGTACGCTCCGTAGACGCACCTCGTTGGCTTTGAGGAAGGCGACCATGAAGGGCTGTTTGTCCTGGTGCCCTCCACTGGTCAGCAGCCCCGCCAGGCCCGGGCTCCTCCTGTGGCCTGCATGGGAACACAGAGTGGAGCGTGAAGCGCAGGAATGCCCACTGACCACAGAGCAGCACAATAACACACATGTGGCTTCAACTCCAGAATATTTTCATCTATCCTAATATGACCACGAGAACCACAATTGAACGTTGGACTCTAAAAACCACTACAAAGATTCAAAGAACATGTGTGCTTTTTATTGGAGCCGTATTCAGTTGTTATTTTGACTATGGCCTGGAGACCTTGCTTCTGTGAGAACTAGGGGATGGTAATAATTAACTCTTAGTACGTTAGCAAGAATCAAGAAATTAACCAATTGAACAATATGTAGGTAGTTTATTTAATGAAGTTTTGTTTTGTATTTTGCCTCATGTTGAGAGGCCTGTGATGTCACTGTTGACAGCAAAGAGGATTGGAATAATTGTAGGCTCCACAAAACCTGGCGCCCTTTGGACTTCCAAAGAATTCTGTCAAATGCTCATATGGTGTATCTCTAGTCATGTCTTCAATTTATCACTTATTCACTTTTCTGGATTCACAGTGGTAAGTTATTGCTCTATTAAATATTTGAAGATATATAGCGTTACCCAGGCAAACTTACTTCACTTCAACTTGATTCAGTGCCTACGATTAGCATAGCTGTTAGCAGTACATTCAGTGCTTGTTTATTTAGCATAAAGCATAAAGTATTTATTTTAAGAACAGGCTGCTCTACAGTGACTCTACAAATTAGTTATCAGACACTGATTTTTGAACTTAAAATTGAAAATATTCCATCCAATAAAGTGTACATGATTTTTTTTTCTTTTCAGTGGGAAAATGGTTTAAATCCCTAATAGTGTAGTGCAGGGGCAGGCAATTATTTTTCTCCGAGGGCCACATTAGAACCTGGGACTCTTGTGGTGGGCCGGACCAACACAGTCAACTCACGCTTAATAAAAAAGACATATTCTTTAAAGTTTAAACCATAAGCAAAAATATGTCAAATATATGCCACCATTACAGTTATATCATCCTCTGTTTTAGATCCACTCTTTCCATTTTGTTCTAAAACCAGGCCTGGCTCAACATGTTATTGACACCTGAGAAAATGACTCAAAAAACACTAAAGTTAAGTCTAGTCTCCTGCAGAAACACTGATGATAACAGCTCCTTCCAAACAAGGCCTGAACCAAGGAATCAGAATTTATCATCTTTTAACAATAACCAGCTTCCCCTTACCATAAAAGTATTATGTTTGTATTCTGTTCTGTACATGGTTTACACTCCTGGATTAATTTCTTTCCTGACACAAGCCTCCTGAGGGCCGGACAGAGGAGGGTTGAGGGCCTGATGTGGCCCCCGGGCCTTAAAATGCCCAGGTCTGGTGTAGTGTGTAGTGGATTTTAATAGATTCGAACCTCTATTCAGGAATGGAAAACCTTGGCCATGCTCAAAAAAGGAGCTTAATGAGGCGGAGATAATTGCCGTGCTGACACTGAAGTAGCAGCCAAGCGCTCGCTAATTGCTAAACTTCAGTTTGGTGCAATGTATTAGTATTTTGTGAAGGAAAAAATGTTCCGGTTTTATTTTTTAGACATGACAAGCTTGCATTAGTCTTTTTGACCTTACAATTATAATTGCATCTTTAACTGTTTGCTAAATGTGGTAATTCTAGCTTCATAAACTCAACAATGGCGACCAAAAATAGTTAAGAATTTGCTTTTAAGGCATTATTTGGCTGATATTACACTTACACACAAAAAAGCAACTGTTAGTTGATGTAACTGTTTTTGTTTTAGTTTTGTTTTAGACCAACCAGCAACAGTAAAGTGAAAATAACTATCAACTAATGCAATCAACTAATTAGCAAAATATAGGATACATTTGTTTGAATACTTTCAAAACCTGGTGGAATTGATAAAGGCTATTGCTACATTCATATTTTGCTTGGATAGTCTCGGCATTTGGAAACTGTTTTGTACTTTTGTACTTTGGTGTTTTATCTGCTTAAAACTTGATATGTGAAAAAATGTTTACTTTGCTGTCCAAACTGACTCAACATTAAAGAATTTAATGTTTAGCATTACCACTTAGTATACTTTAGTTAACATACCTGACTTTGAAGCATTAAATGCCAAATACCAACCTTAATAAATTGCTTTTCTGACTAGAACAGTCTTATGCCACTGAAGCAATAAAAGTGCATTTAGACAAAGGTTTGAATTTTTAAACCAGAGTTCACTTTCTGACAGGCTTTTATGTGCATTTTTCAGTTTGTTTGTTTGCTATTTCTGTGCCACACTGTAATAAGTTAATTAAACATTTAGGCTAATAATATACCAACTTATCGTTCTTATTACGATTTTTAATTCCAGTAACAGCCCTAACAAACAGACCGTGGTTGTCCTCGAGGACCAGGTGTAGTCCCAGGTTGTGCTCCGGTTTCAGCAGCCACAGGTTACTGGTGGAGGTCAGGTCGAACACCAGCCAGCCTTCCTCGGACGCCCACACCTCTCTGCGCTCCAGCAGCAGCAGCTCCACCTGACTGTGGGACGAGAGGATTGGAAAAATCACAACCAGGATTCACATTTAACCTGCAAGCTTTAAATAACTCAAGAAACATACAGTATGTCAGCTAATATTTATAGTGGTCCACTGACATGTTGTCACCGGACACCCCATTTTGTGCTTACAAAGGCTCTCCCACGCTAACATAACATAATATATTTAGACATTTTCTGTCCATTTATTTTCATTCCTTCGTGAAATGAAAGGTATGAAAACATATGAATGTGTGTGGCATGCTTAAGAAATGCCCTGTGAATTATTTCATATTTTCATTAGCAATCTAAAATAATAAGTATAACATCTGTGTGGTCCGATAATAGTAACAGTGTGGTCGTAAGGTATCTCAGCAGAACAGTTTATCTTATACACCATTTTGTCTGTGTAACTATGCCAACACATGAAGTCAATCTCTTTTACAACTGACCACAGCTCAAACCAAAGTAGGCAATTTTGGGGCATGTGAAAAATAATTTTCAGCATTATCTAGTTTTTACTTTACAACATGGAAAGCTAACTAAGATATGAGATAATATGTGGCATTTGTTATTTTACACTGTTGCTGCATCAGAAAGGGTTTATTTTATCGAGTTAAAAGTCCTTCGCTGTTTTTGTATTGTAATAGTAATCATCCGTGAAAAGATGAGACCTTATAAAGTAATCTAGGATTTTAATGAATGACAATGATCAGCCACAGCCAATTACAGTTTGCTTCCACTAAAAAGGAGCACTGATGTCAACAATGAAGGACCAAGGAAATGGATTATAGGGTATTTTTTTATATTTTCTGACTTTCTGAGCTGAAAGAGCACAACAAACAAAATTGAAAAGTTACATCCAAACTCAGACACTCTCACAAGGACCGTCCCGTTCTCAGTGTATGAGAGTGAATGTGCTCTGGAGAGAACTACTCTGTTTCTGTAATTGACTCTAATGTCTGTGTAAACAGCTTTAGCCCTGTCAGCAGAAATAACACGGGGGAAAAGCAGAGACAGGGACAGAGCCCTCAGAAAAGCAGCTACGACTGTGCAATGAGTAAAAGAATAAAATGATTCAGTTACTTCTGACAATGAGTTGTACTGTTGCTTTAAAAACTTATTTATTTGCAGCAAGTTCACTCACAATAAGGCAGTAACCTTCTTGGCTATTTATCATCAAATCTTATATCTTGTATTTCTTGAGTTAATTCAATCAACCTTTAAGATGAACTTTGACAAAATTATCTTTGAGCAACACTCTGGTACCTGTGCTTTGGCAGAACCTGGTAGATGCAGACAGTGAACGTTTCATTTTCATATTCTTCGTGAATAAAATCCTTGTAGACTCTAAACTCTGCAGCCGTCAGAGCCTCTCCTTCTGGAATCCGGGACAGGTCGAATCTGAAATCTCTCCTGAGCTGCTGATGGTAGTGACGCTCATCATGTTCGACTATAAACAAATGAGAAACAAAAGAGACATTTGACTCAGTCTTGTTAAAGCCTGTAATCTACTCAAAGACTAATGGCTGACGAGGTTGTTGATTAGCCGAGACACAACATTGTCGCCGAGCAAAACCGCGGTGAGTACAGTCAGATGTCAGCTCTGTGATGTGTGCCACATCTCGGAAGTGCTGCGGCAGAAATAGGAAAAACTTCCGCGAGTGCACTGATTGATCTAAACATCACTTAAGTGCACTCTAGCGTACATTCATGCCAGTGTGGGAGAGAAATCCCACTCCCTGCTCTGCTTGGCTCCCTGTTTAAATTACACACATGTGCTGGCCACAAGAAAAGGCCCGTTAAGGCACTGGCCGGAAAACCGCAGCAGCCAGTGTACTTTTATAAACACACTCACATAAAGTATAGAGGATCTCACAAATTCATGTGTGACTTAACTAGCATTTTCTGTGCCACCCACACCTCGCTAATCACTTTGCCAGGAGGGCGGTCCGGTCATTCCTCTGGGGCAGAGACAGTAAAGTGAAGCAGCAGCAGCAGCGGTGGCACCAGGCTTCCACCCAGCCCCGGAGCAACAGACTGACTCAGGCTGTGTCCGAAATGGCAAGCTTTAGTCAATGAACTTCCATCTGGTAAACGAAGTGAGAGTAGTATGCCTACATATCACTGCAGCTGAAACCAAAGTCTCAAACTCAAGTTTAGAGCTTACCTTTAACTTCAAGCTCTGAGTTCAGCTGATTAAACACTTTTCTTTAAATGCAAGACAAATCTGGTACTGCCCATTAAAGTTTACTTTTAGCTCAATGTTAAACAAGACAGAATGACAATATATTGTGATGTGTTTTTGTTTGCTTACTGTCTTTCCTTCTGCTATTTATAAAAAAGCCTCATTAATCTGTTTTGATGTAGTACAGTTTAAGTTTAGAACAGTCTCAACATGTATACCACCAGAATTTCACCACCTTTTTACCCATTACGTATCTACACTATGTAACTTTGCTCACTTATTATGAAATATTCCTGTTTTTCTTATGGTGAGTTTTAATATCTATATATTTAAAAGGAAAATGACAGAGGCTGACGTAAACACATTGTGTACTAAGTGTGATGACAGAAGTGCGAAAGTCTGTCTTTCCAAGAGGATGGAAAGACGCAAAACTTCCTAAGACTTCCCAATGTCACGTTTATCCAGTGTTAGTTTATCCGTGGTAAGAGCAGAGCAGTGGGGGTCTGTGCTGAAGGTGTGCATAGTAGCCGTCTTCTGGCACCCACCCTGACATCATCATCTCGTCACCTTTTACCCCTTTTGGCAGCTCACTATTGTTTCAAAGCAGTGAGCACAGACATGTTTCCTAGTACATTTGGCCCACACTCTCGAGTCAGTCTTCTAAAAACATCTCCCCGCACCGCTTAGTCGTTAAGGGCGCTGCATTCTGAACCTCGCTAGTCATTTGTTTGACCGCAATTAAACCCGGGAATGGAACAAGGAGTGTTTTTATGAAAGCTATAATTGCTTGTAAGGACTCCGAGTGTTTACGTTAGGGACCATTAGCTGCACTGATCAGACCTCAGATATGCAAACTTACCCCTGGGAGGCATTTCAACACTTCACAGCGCTCCTGACACCGCAGGGCCACACAACCAGCAACCAGCGTTACCTTAGGCCCATGTGGAGGTCTTTACACACAAGTACGAGCGTGATGTCAACACCTCAATGAACTCCACAGAGGATATGAAACAAGCTGACTTTTGTATGTTATGAATGCAACACGACTTACATTTCAAGTGTTTGTGTCCTCTAAAAATGTAGGGCAATGTCTCCTGACCTGAATAAAATACAGGCTATGGTAGTTACAACTTTTGTCATCTGTACACCATCAGGTTGTTGAAGAAATAAGTCATTAGCTCCTTTATGCAAACTTTTTGTGGCAGAATTCAGTAATTGCTACGTATGAGGTGGGGTGGTCCTCCATTTATCCCAAAATGGAGTTGTCACAGAGGTTAGACAGATGGAGGAGGATTGTGCATAAATGAATTAGCCTACAGTTAGGAAGACTCAATGGCAATCAATATTTTGCATTCAGGTGCTCATAGCTTCCAAAATGGGGGTTACCTTACTTTTCATTCGAAGCTAAATGCTAGTAGGCCTATATATTTAACATGTATCTTTAGCTAACATTCATCACTGTTAATACCTTTTGTCACATTGTGTAAAAATCTTGCATGTACATTCTTCACACACTATAAGACTGTTGGCTTTTAATGAGGCGCCATGACTTAAATCCACAGACATTGGCTCAGCTTTTTGTTGAGAGAAAATCCTTTATATATCATAGAAATTAATATAAAAGGGTTTCTTGTAATGTACATCGATATCTATTTGGATCAGATTCAGCAATTCATATTCATATAATTAATAATGAATTATTCATATAGTTCAATTCACCTGTTTGAGCCAGTATTTATCAGTATCAGCAATTAAAAGCATCAAAAAGAGACAAGAAGGGGCATAGTTAGGGTGGATAACCCCAATGCAGCTTTGGTGCTCGTTGAAGGGGCAACACCCCACCCAATAGGTGGAAGTTTGTTAGATTAGAAAGAGACCTGGCTAAACTACCCAACCATATATGCTAAAGTCTCAATGAACTGTCTGATTTTACAATGAGTGTAGATATGGCTAGAACACATTAGATTAGAAAACCAATTCTTACAATGATCTCTTTACTCTTCCAACAGTGAAGATTAGCACGAAGGATCTTACAACAAAAACAATGTTCCTTTTCTTCCACAAGAAAACAATGCACCTATGAGAATCCTGCGCTCTTAAAGATTTTGAAAGCGCACTTTTTTATTGTTGTTTTCTGAAGAGGCCTCTGTCAGTCTGTTTTGCTTATGTGCAGTTGCTAAGTGGTAAAATGTGCAATCCAATGGCAGCTGCCAAGTTTAATGTTGCATGACAATGAGTCAAATGCTTCCTGAGAGTGAGTGTATAGTACGACGTGTGGTTTGGCGTTCCAACACAAGTAAACATATGTAACTGGGTTCGTGTACAAGCAGGGGACATGTACACAGACTAAAGATGTCCCAGAGCTCAAAATCTGTTCCAGAATTTGCCACTTCAAAAATCAGAAACAAATTTTGTGAAATTCCATGCATGTTCAACTAAAGGAAGTAACATGAAAAATATATATACTATTAGAAATAAACTTCGAAACTTACTTTTTAACAGAAGTCAAGTTGAAAAAATGAATGAATGAAAGTAAATAAAGACCAGCCAACTATTATAAATCCACAATACTACTTGATTTTATGTATGTTTATGAAGATTGCATGAGAACTACAATTGTCCTTTACCTGTCACCAGGCAAAACACTAATTTCATCCTATCCTATATCAGTTTTCTTGAACAATTGTGGTCAATTAGGCTGATTTTACTGAATTTTGTACAATTACTTTGTACAGCAACTGTAGGCACTACCTTAAACTTAAAAAGCGATACGTATTTTTATTTTATTTATAAGAGTACAGATTATTTTGGAATAACAAGTGCATTTTAGAAACTAAATTATGTTTTTTTTATTCAAAATCTTTACATTCAACAGACATTTGTAAAAAAAAAAAAAAAAAAAAAAATTATAGCATGACTCCAATGTAAAATATTAAAAGATATTGTTAAGCTAAATGTGCTTTAGAAAGTCCCACATAAAGATAGAATATTATTTCATAACATGGATTCACGTTTTAGAAAGTGATGCTAAATTGAAAAAAAATGGTGGCGGCGCTAGCTTCAATCGATGTAGAAAGCTAGTGTAGCAAACATCTCTTAACAACAGAGACAGGTTTGTTCTGCATCATTACAAGACCTCTGTGGTGCAATGGCTGGTTTGGCAACACTGAGCAACATAGGCATACTGAAATTGCTTTAAAAAATGATTGTGGCTATTGACTCATAAACCTGTAAGCATCTCATCCACCTGTAGGATCTGTTTGACTTGACGAGACGGCTCCACAGCAGACTGGAAGCTGTGGTCTTTGGAGGAGAAATACCATCATGCGGTTTGATCATCCAGGGACCACCAACCTAGACCTACTCCATCCTTATGTGGGAGTCTTGGTTCTAAACTCTGCCAATCACCATCATGGGACTGTTTGAGAGAAATCACCGTGTCCCCTTTTTTCTGCCATTTTCTAATCAAACGTCTTCAGATGTAAAACCGCATGCATCTGCTACAGATATTTCCACATCCCATTAGTCAGTTTGAGTTCACAGTACATTTCAATCTGGGGACATAAAACCTAATGTTTGTTTAAAAGCCATCTATTAAATACACATTCAGCCAGTTTGGGAAATAGTTTGTGGCATTACTTGAAGAAAAACACATAATTGTAATAATAGCATATGATTAGTGGTGTCAGTTGTTAAATGGAATGAACAACAGGTCAATTACCGAACATTGGACATTTGCTTTTGAACTGTCCCATGGCAGAACCCTTTAATACACTTAAAATATAGAAAATATGCATTGTAAATGTCATAATGCAAAGTCATAAAATCATCCATGCTTTTTAACGCTTATCCCAGCTGCTTTGAGCATAAAGTGGGTTAAAACCTGGATAACCATACTGTCAGACTGATTAACTATGGGAAGACACTAGTTCAAGTCTTTGGATAGTCATATTTACATGACACCAAAACACCTCGGCTGTACTGGGAACACAGCTTTTCAATTCTGGGGTTTTCCTGGAGCGGATACTCTGAAGCATCAGTACGCATTTACAAAAATGGATGAGGTGTTGCAACAAAACAACTTCTTTGTGGAACGAACAACCAAAACCGCAAAAGAATCTTTGTGTTTTGGGCAAAGTGTATCTTTAGACATGGGTTTAGTTATGGGTTTGAGTCCAAGTTAAGTTCTGGCTTAAGTAATAGTTTTAGTCCCTATATAGTTCAAGTCTAGACTTGGTTTAGTCATGGTTTGCTCTTTATTTCTGGCTTAGCTCTGAGTCATGGGTTTAGTCTGGGTTAGTTCTGGTTCGTCCTTGGTCAAGGTTTATTCTGATACTGATTTAGTTCTGAGCTTAGTCTTAGGTTTAATTATTTTCAAGTCCTATAGTTTGCACTTGGGTTCTTAGTCTTTGCTTTGTTTTGTCCTGGATTGTTAAAATTTAGCCATAATAATTTAGCTACGAAGTTTAGTCAAAGTTTAAACCTAAGGTTAGTCTGGGTTTATCCCATTAGTCCTGAAGGGTCCACTCCAGCACACTTCATTCCTCCTGAGTTTAGTCTTGCTTCAATTTAATTAAGATTTAATTCTGTTTAGACTTAGTTTTAAACTTGATTTATTCCTGGTTCAATTCTTGGTTTTAGTTTTGATTTAACTTCTCAAGAAAAAATAAACGCCTCTGAATTTCTAATCTTGAATAACATTTTCCCGCTAATTTCGTCAATTTTGGTTGAACTTACTTGAGAATAAAACAAAAAACAACGAACTCTAATAACTATGTTCAGTATTTAGTTTATACTCTATGATTCTAGACACACTCTGACCTGAAGTTACGCGCAACCAAAACTGTCCTTACCATCACGTCTGCACTCACCCATGTTGACGAAGCTCATGACCATGTCCGCGTCGTCCAGGAAGCGGCTGTCCTGTGGGGAGAGCGCGGGCGGAGGCTGCGTCGCCGCGGGCCTGTAGTACTCGTAGCCGGGCGCGCGGAGGTCCGTGGAGATGGTGTTGTACAGGTCCAGCATGAACATCGGCGCGGCGTTGTGCTTGGTGTGGTCGTGCGGCCGAGGGCGGTGCGGCAGACCCAGGATGGACAGGATCTCCCGCTGCATCTCCCGGCGCTCCTGGCTCCTCAGCCGCCTCTGGATGAAGCTGGAGCGCACCTCGTTCTCCAGGGAGAAGTTGGAGAACGCTAGGTGAGTGCCCAAGACGCAGTGAAACCAAGAGAAGACGCAGAGAATCTTCGCAAAAGCGCTTGGAACCATTTTGGCACCAACTTTTACGCACTGCTTTGACTTGCCCAAGTGTTTACACAAGAAAACGATTTCTCTTTCTATATCAACTCACTTGAAAAATACGCAATTCTGAAATGGCTCATGTATCCTTCTTTACGTTAAGCACTGACGTAGCGTAATCCTCGGTGCGTGCGCTCCACTGATGGCTGATGTTTATATTGAGGGCTTATGACAGAGGAATGGAGAAGAGGGAGGGGCGCAGAGACAAACCCAGGTTGAGTCAATTAAACGGATCAGTGTCCAGTAATGAGGAGGGGTCTTTGTTTTGCTAATGGGAGAGTTGGGTGTGGACTTTTACCGCGCTAAGTGTCTGTTTTGCATCGCACTGTTTATAGCATCGATCGTTCACGCTACTACTGTGGGTGCCTAATAATCCAGCCAATGTCCAATCAATTCATTCACATTATCTCTTTGTTTGGCAGTGTTTACATCGTCAAATTTGACACTGAATATATTGAATGAATGTGTAATGAATAGTTGTGATGAAAGGTACAATTCACTAGAGCTTCTAAGGGGATGTAGTGCAACTGTACGTTTTATGGCAGCTCTCTCTCATATGGTTCAAGTTTTTCCTGAATGCTTTGGCTGAACACAGTACGTATAAATAAACTGGTGAATCTAAAATTGCCCATAGTGAAGATTAAATTAATTATATATCATTGTATGTGTTTTTAGTCAGATACATAAAGCAGGCCTGAAAGTTGTCTTTTTGGGGCTGGAAACAGAGCATTGTGTTGTGCCAATCTCAGTAGCCAACAAAAACTTGGACAAAAACTTCTATGATGTCTCTATTAAAATAGCCCACTAACTCTGCCTCCTTCTTCAAAAGTTAACCCTGAAAGATTACGTTCTTCATCAAAGACTGGACTTTTACTCCACTGGTGTATGCAGACTAAGCAATTGCCAAGAGAGCCCCCAAAGACAGCTAATATATCTTACTTTTGATTTTAGGTGACCATAGTACTTTCCATTTAAACATTTGGCTTATGTGGATGTGCATGGAGTCATAGCTAATATGTTTTATGTGCCTCAAATCCAGTATAACCCCCAGGTACCTCCCACTTAGAGCCCTCAGTGTCACCAGAATTGCCTGAGTTGGGGCCGGGTCAAAGACTGGACTTAGTTGTAGTATTATCATAGACCCCTGTGTATTGACACGTGGTCTCACTTTGGTTACTAAATAAAGACTCAAATAATACATCATTAGATAAATAACAGGGAAAACATAACAGCATCCTTTTGGTCTGCTTTATTGAAAATATTGTGTTTCATAGCAGCATATAGAGATCTGGGCTTTCCTAAACAGCAAGTTTGTGGTAGACGTTTCAAAGTGTCTAAACATCAGTAAATATAACCTTAATCCCATAATCCTCATTAAAGTACATTTTTAAACAGAGAGATCACATTCAAAGATGTAGTCTTCAAAGCACTTCACTGGGGCTATCTGAATTTCAAATATGGCTATTAAAGGTGAGAGTGGGTGTAGGGTCATGAATGATAAAACACAAACTGATGATGGCTGCCTATGGTCATCTGACTGGACTAGCACAAACGTCTCCATGTCTGTCCACACTTCTGGTTTTTGGCATGATTTTACGGCTTGTGCCACAGTTTTAGTTCTGATTACCACGTGAATGGCCTTTTGTGGACAAAATAATATTCTTTTTTTTTTAATGTTTGCACTTTTCAGCATTAAGCATTAAATAACATAGAAAACGGTCAGTTCAAAATGTGGTAATTGCATATAATCATCAGGTCAGTGTTGTCTCTTTTAACATATATCTAACTTAACGAAGAGTTACTCAGTTTTATGCACTTCGCACATGCCTGCCTAAAGAGACCTGTTTATTATCTACTGCAAAGGTGTGTAAATATCACTGCTTATCCATATTAATGACCATTATAAAAGGTTTTCAAATTCTAGGTTTAAAGATTGTTTAGTGACACGTGCCTTGGTGTTTCAACTGACCTTTAGCTTTCACATTGACCTATTAAAGTTATTCTATCAACTTTATCAATTTGTATTTAAACCTGCTCTCAGGATTGCTGTTTTTTTTATTATTGTGTATTAATTATTACCATATCTGTCAAGGCAAAGATCTAAAACTGTATTTATGGGACAGATAAAAAATGAGAGCGGATTGATTTGGCTCTAGGGCCTTGAATTAAAGTCTTAATAATGTGTACCATATAGCCATACAACTTGTATACAATACAAAAATACGTAGCTAGCTAATAAAAATGAAGAACGCGACTACATTGCTACTGATTTATTTGTCTTATTTTATTCGTGCATAATGTGTGAATAGGAAACACCTATATGAAGAAGGAATGAATATGATTTTTGGTTTATCTGAGCTTTTATCCTCTACTGCTATTTTGTGTAAAGCTGCAAATTAAACCCATTTACAGTTTAAACGACAGGTTACTTTAACAGCATATTATTATACTAGCACTAACTGGATTACAACAGAAAAATAAAGAGCTATATCCAGCAGCTACATAAAACAACAGCTACTGTCGTGTAGGGACAAGAAATAAATCATTGCACTTAGGAGCACACGTCTGTTTTCCATTCAAGCTTTTAAATGATGACTTTTCTGTCCTGCACTGCCCCCATGTGGTATGTTTCCCGCTTTCCCTTACGTCATTAATCTGCGACCCACCGGAGAACAAGCGCCACATTTTGCTGCGCCAAATTATTTTCAACCATTTACAAGCTTTTGCTGTTTATGGCCATATGTTTTCAAAATAGGGGTATGTATGATCATTTCTGTGTTCAACCGAATTTTTGCCAATATTTATATAATCTGTAAAGTTAATCCCACGTTATTTCATTTATTAGAAGCTAGCCACTGACGTTATTAGCATTAGCTGTCATGCAGTTCACACTTAAGCAAATGGGGACTGCTTTGGTTTCAGTGAAGTATTTTTAGCCTTATTCATGTACTAGTTTTACCGTAAAATATTGTTGGTGAGATAAAACCCCAACGTAATGCTCTAGCGTTAGCCTCTCAAAAAGCGGTATTAGGTCTAACGCCCTATTGATTGCTATGCTATATTGAAGTGGAAGTCAAATACTGTAAATGGGAAAGTGATTATGGTTGGTGTAGCTCACTGTTTGTCTTACAGGCTCACCTGGGAGGCACTGTTAATGCACCATGAGTTTATTTGGAGCAAACACCGGCTTTGGAACCGGAGGGACAGGGGTTTTTGGAAGCACAACGACAGACAGTCACAATCCTATGAAGGTACATCATCAGCTAATTAAATTATATTTCTCTCTTTTTTTTATATTACGGAGATAAAAATACCAATTAATTGCTAGGGTTAGTAATTCACGCTCTTTCACAGTCATAAAATAAAAAGTTCATAAATCAGCAACGGCAACGAAGAAATAGCGTTAATACAAGCCTTATCATTATTACAGTATACTAACTATAGCTAATTAAATATATATCAGGAAGAAGATAGTCACAGGAAATAAAGTCACAGAATAAACATGTTTTGTATTTTCCAAAATGTAAAAGAATAAAGAATTTAGCATGTAGAATGAAAATGTATAGCATCCTAAAGGCTATTGTTACATTTAATATTTAAATTGGTGGAAAGTGTGATATTTTACAATAAAAGATGTCAATGACACAACAGAATTTTTCATTTTGGAGTTTTGGTTTTCAAAGATAACTTTCTTTTGCTTTGCCTTTCTTCACCCTGCTGACACTTATGTGAAGTTTATGAACTTTGTTCCAGGATGTAGAAGTGTCTTCTCCTCCTGATGACAGCATCAGTTGCCTGGCCTTCAGTCCTCCCACTCTACCAGGGAACTTTCTCATTGGAGGCTCTTGGGCAAATGATGTAAGTAGTAGACATTTGTTAGCAAATAATTGCTGTTAGAATCAAGTTTTGGTCATGGTTTTCAATGATTCAGACATTTACACATTGCATTTCAAAATAATTTACTATACAAAGCTATGGTACATAAGCTATGGTAAGTAAAAAAAATGCGTGGAACCAGTGAGGTTTTTTTGGGGGGGGGGGGTTAATGCAAATAATTTTTTACTGTCCCTAAAGTCACATTCTGATCCCGCAAGTCATTTTGTTATTGTGCAGCCACAGTTAATGGTAAGAAAATAAATCTGAATGGAGACAATGTCTATCAGTTTGAAAAAGTGAGCATTATCTGCATAAAATAAAACCAGCTTCTTTCTGGTTAAAGAAATAAGTAAATGTGTGATAATTGTTAAGTGATTTTTGTGTGACTTACCCCTCAGGTCCGCTGCTGGGAGGTCCAGGACAATGGCCAAACTGTCCCCAAGGCCCAGCAGATGCACACAGGACCAGTGCTGGATGCCTGCTGGAGTGATGTAGGTCCCCTAACAAGAGTAGTTACCTCTGTGTTAAAGCCTGTTGAATAATTTACAATGTGCCGTTCTTTTTAACCAGGACGGCAGTAAAGTCTTCACAGCTTCATGTGACAAGACGGCCAAGATGTGGGATCTGAACAGCAATCAGGCCATGCAGATCGCACAGGTTGGGGAGCAGCTCACTATTCACTGTAAGGTTTTGAAAGTTAAAGAGATTTATCTGATAGTTGTGTTTTTCTGTTTATAGCATGATGGTCCAATCAAAGCCATTCACTGGATTAAAGCTCCTAACTACAGCTGCATCATGACTGGGAGCTGGGACAAAACACTGAAGGTACAATAACAACCATCATTTTTCAGGACATTACTAGATTTTGGCCAAGTTTCTCATTATTTGGCATCATATCATTTATGGGAATTTTGTGTTACATGTATAGCCATCATTTGGAATTGTTCCGTCTTCCCTTCTTTGGCTTTAACTCTATACCACTGAAGAAAACATTTTTATATTTAAAGCCAGTTAAAAGACGCATTGGTGGAAAATGTGGCACAGTAATGTACACCCAACCAGTTTTACAAGACAATATACATTTTTTCCAGTTTTTTATTGGGTATCTGTTTACTAGTTGTGCTAAGAATTCTTAGTTTGGCCATTGAAAATTAGATTTTGATCACTCCACATTATTTCCACAATATAGTGCTGTGAAGGCCCACATTTTGGTTCAGGCCTTGTTTATGCGCTTGTAAGAGGCAGAATATGAATATCATGCAAAAAGAAAGAACCAAAAGAAAGCTCATCATCCTGTCAACTATTTATCCATGTTCTCTTAGTTCTGGGACACCCGTTCTCCCAATCCCATGATGTCACTGCAGATGCCAGAGAGATGCTACTGTGCAGATGTTGTAAGTAGTTTATGTGGACACTGATGGACATTTTAAGAATACCTGAAAGAATGATCATTTCACCATTGTCCTGTTCCCGTTTCTGCCCCTGTCTGAAGGTGTATCCTATGGCAGTGGTGGCCACAGCTGAGCGAGGCCTGATAGTTTATCAACTGGAGAACCAGCCTTCAGAGTTCCGCAGAATAGATTCTCCCCTCAAACATCAGGTAATCATAGCCATTAACAGCCATTGATAGTTTTACTGACCTTTAATAATCTAATATAACAAAACATGCAATATGAATCACTTATTTAATAGTAGCAGTTACATGCTCCTATTGCCTCAATCCTATGTTCAGTGTCTTTGGGTTATTTATCAATAACTCACATTAATTACAAATATTATTGTGATTTTAAGAGTAAAAAGATAAAGATTTGACATTTCACCCACAATGTCTCTTATACCCTTTATAGCCTAATACTCCACTGATACATTGTTTACAAATTATATAATGCTGCTATGTCTGTACATTTCCACTCCCCTCGTAGCACCGCTGTGTGGCCATATTCAAAGACAAGCAGAACAAGCCCACAGGATTTGCTCTAGGAAGTATTGAAGGCAGAGTGGCCATTCACTACATCAACCCTCCAAACCCGTGAGTTTCACAGTCTCTTTTAATCTGTCAGTCCAATTTTTAGAACTTTTCTTCCAGTATAACTAAACATTTGCTGAACCACTTAAAATGATCGATGCATGTTTAGATTTGCTCTTTGTCTTCTAGAGCTAAAGACAACTTTACCTTCAAGTGCCACCGGTCCAATGGTAGCAACACAACCACTCCACAGGATATTTATGCTGTACGTTTTCCCAAAATGGTCATGGGGTTTTTTTTTTATGTTTTGAAGACACAAGACTTGTATTTAATTGTCATCATATCAATTTGCTCTTTCAGGTGAACGCCATTTCCTTCCACCCGGTCCACGGCACTCTGGCCACTGTGGGCTCAGACGGACGCTTCAGCTTCTGGGACAAAGACGCTCGGACGAAGTTGAAGACCTCAGAGCAGCTGGACCAGCCCATTACAGCCTGCTGCTTCAACCACAATGGCAACATTTTTGCCTATGCTTCCAGCTATGACTGGTCCAAGGTACAGGATTTTAAATATTATACTGATTCACAAGTGTCAGCTCACTTTGACTTTGCTTGCATACAGTTTCCTGAGTAGGTGCATGACATTAGTTTTGAACAATAAAGCTTTAATCAAAGACAGCTTGCTTCCTTTTGAAGAAAGTATGAAGCCTAATGTTCCATTTGTGGCAAAAAACAAATCAATCATAATTTATAATTCTTAATTAAAATGGAAGGCCTTGACACAAATATAGTCAGTCTTTATCTACTCTAAAGTAGATTGAGAGAAACTTGTAAGATTGAGAAACTAAAATAGAATAAATACAGTGGAAAACTAAAACTTACAGATAAGCTATATCACACAATTATTAAAGCTGAGAGTAGTACGATTAACTATGTTTGACTAATGTATGAAACAAAGATTTTCTGAATTTTTATTCCTAAACAAAATGGAATGAGTTGATTGATAATCATTGATGATAGGAAGTCACTGGCACAAGAGTGACTAGAATAAAATGTAAAAACCTCAAGTGGACATTCCAAATGTTCTGTTATATGGTCACCACAGTATAAATCGTATCATGATTATCTGTACCAAAATTCTGCTTTTAGGTTTGTATAGTGCTTGTATTTTTGGAAAACGGGCATTGTGATTCGTGGATGGACCTTGAGTGCGTTGGAGTGTTTGGATTTAACCTTGTAAAGAGCTTAGAAACATGGTCTGATGCTTATCACTAATGGTCTTTTGTTTATGTTTCAGGGCCATGAGTACTACAACCCCCAAAAGAAGAACTACATTTTCCTGAGGAATGCTGCAGAGGAGCTGAAACCTCGAAACAAGAAATGGTGAGAGAAGGGTAGCCGTACTTCCTAAACCCGGAGACTGAGGTCACTGGATGAGGCTGCCCTACTTCCTCAAAGCCCTGAGACTCATGCTGGGCCCCATGAGGTGCTCCCTGGCACCGCATGTGGGAGAGGACAGGATAGTGACGTAAATCAGATATTAGTGCTGCAATTGACAGTAGCCTTTTGAGTGTGATCACAGCTGTACTTACTGTTGTAGAGTTGTAGATCTACTGAGTTGATTTAAAGGCTTGTGTTGGCTTTGGTGTTGTGAGCACAAACTGACTATGTACCTGTACAAGGTTAGACAAGTGGGTCTAAGTTCGGAGTGTGCAATATGACAATATTAGATCACAGAGATTTGAAATATATTAACAGTTTACTAGTAAACTAGAGTTGGTAGTATCAGATAATTCTTTATTGTGGACACCATGTGTTTTTATTTTAATTGTGTGCAAAACTTGTCTCTGATTGGCTAAATCATCACTTGAGCCATATGAGGAAATTGGGAATTCATAGACTATCTGTGATAGATTCTGGTAGCACTGGCCAACCTGTTTTTGCTAGCCAACCTGAAAAAAGCCATTCAAGTTGGGGTATAATTTAAATGTTTTGCATCTTTTTCTGATGAAAGCCAACACAAGAGGAACATAGCAAAGCAGTGTGCCTCACCCTAAATAAAGCAGTTTAGGTTGGAGGCCTTTTACTTTTAGCCCTTTCTGCCTCTGTAGACAAGGTCCACAATAATTTGCACATGACATGTGTTGTCAAAAGATGCCAAAATTGCACATCAAAGCACATGGCTAATTTGCATAAATGAACAAGTCCACCTGTTACACTAGCTCTGTTCCTCTTTGTTTATTTTCATGCCACTTAGCTAAAACAAGTCATTACAGAGATGACATGACAGCAATTCTGTGCTGATTAAGCAGACGTTATTTTGGAAACTAGCTTGTGCCTTACGCAAAAAAAATCGTATTATAGGCAGACTGAACCACTAACCAAAATCTAACACTGGTATGTCTTCAAGAAAACCCAATATTATAAGAAGTGCTTCAGGTTTTAATAACTATGTATTAACTTGCAAAATTACTAGTAACCTGATCCTGCCTTAATAAATTGTGATATGATTCATTACCCTATTACTGATTCCTGGTGTCAACCACACTGGATATTAAGCTACTGAAAAGGACTATTGAAATATTTAAATCATTTGATATAAATGGACAAATGTAAGAAATGTTGGTAAGCAATAATTTACTTAAATAATGCTGCAGAAGTTTGTTTTTTGTGCAAATGATTGAATTTAACAACAATAAACTGAAAATGTCACACGTATTCCTGGTGACTGACTGCATGCTCCTGTCTTTAGATTCGCCGTGCCAAGTCGCATCTCTCGTGGGGAAAATGCGGAAGACCTGCTGCTTTAGTGTGTGTGTATACGCCCCAAGACAGACTCCTTCCTTTCGGCAAACGTATGGACCAATGCTGAGGTGCTGGGTACAGTGCATGGACCAATCAGAGGGGCCTACTCTGCCTGACAGTTTGTCTTAGTGGTCGTCACAGAAGGGAGGGGTGACCTTGTTATTCATCTTGATGTTTCTGAATATATTGTGTCCATCTTATTTTTTACAACTCTCCAAAGACTTTGTTTTCTTATCATTGGCTGTTTTTTTCTGTGGTTTAGCTCTAACAAAATTATCTGGATGTGAAATAAATGAACATGCTCATTACAGCCTGCAGGGGAGTTTAATGAAAGCCTTGTTTGTAACAGATTACAGTACACTTTACATGTAAAACAATTCATCTGCATTCTCATCATTCAGCTGTGAATATTGTCATGTTGGTAAGTCGCATTAAAAGCAGTCAATAATGAAAAAAGTTAAAAATTTTCAGGTAAACGTCAATGATTCTAACAACCAGCAGGTGGAGCACTACTCATTAGGAATAGCTGATTACTGTGGAGAAAGTAGACTTGGAGAAGTTTTTGGAAGCTGAGGGCTAACAAGGACAAATGAGATCAAAGCTGACTTCCTTACCCAGGTTAGCATATTTTTACAGGAAAAAACAGGTGGCAATTGAGAATTTACCAACAGGATATGAATGAGGTGACAGGGGCAGCCACAAAGGCTATGTGTGAAAAGTGAAGCAGTTCATGGAGAGGGAGGTGTGAATTAAATGCCTTTTTATTGAGGTCATTAGAGTGTCACCTCACTGCTAAGCTGACCTCTGGTACTTAGCAGTGGAACAACAAGGCGGTGAGGGTGAGATGTCATGACCGCTCCAACAGTGTGCGTCTCCACTATAGGATTCTTACTGTGAAATCCTTATAACCTTATGTAAGATGCATTATGTGCTGTCAGTCTTGTCCATCTAACCAAGGCTAAAAGGCCTGTAGCTCTTTTTTTTAACAGAAGAGAGACATGGTTATGACCTATCTGGACATAGTTTGTGATTACACATGCTCATCAGTTTTAGTATTTCATGCACCTTTAGAGAAATCTGACAATAACTAAGGTTAAATCATATTTATGTAAACACCTTAGGAGACGACTGTTTAAAACCAGTTGTTTTATTACAGTTGCCAAAGTTTCCTATTTGTATTACAACGTGAAAAAAACACCTAATTGAATAAGCATAAGAGATGCATTTTGTAGAGCCCCTGTTTAATATACAGTGCTGTGCAAAAGTATGAAGAAATCCTGTAAAGTGAGAATTCTTTCAGAAATAGTTATTTTTTATCATGTTGCAAAATGTATGGTGAACAGAAAAGAAAAACACTCAAATAAGTTGTGACTACCTGTTGCTTTCAAAACAGCATCACGTCTAAGTACAAGGCTTACAGTTCTTGAAAAAACTTGGTTGATTCAAACATCTTCAAAAACAAAAGACTTATCTGTGGATGCCTCAAATCCTTTTTCTCTTCTCTTAATCCCAGACAGACTCTGTGATCTTCAGATCAGAGCTCTGTTGGGACCATACTATTATTTTCTTATTCTTGTGTCATACCAGATATTAATTTCACTCACTGTGCATTTTGTAAAATGAAAACAAAAAAAAAAGTATATATTGCATTCTTATAACACTTCTTCACACCTTTGCAGAACTTGTGCACAGTAGTAGTGTGATTCATATTATAATCAATTTTCAATTGATCCATTAATATAAGGGTATCATAATGAGATGTTCCAATCTTAACGTCACTAGCTTATATCATAAAGCTTCTCATTGTTCAGTCTCTGTAGTCTATTAGCTTTAGGTGTGTCCTTTGTTAAACTAGTGTCATGGAGCAACACAGATTTAGCTAAAAAACAATGCGTCATAGTGGCACAGCGAGTGACTGACAGTTAAATAAGTGCACACAAATGCTGAAGGGTAATTTAAGCCTCCGACCGGGACAATGACTTCCTCATTAATGTCGTACAATAGACCATGTGGCAGCGCCGCGCTTTTTACCCTTCAATATAGACTTCTCTTTTGTGTTTTCAACTAAAGGACAAAAGCAGGTGCAGTACGTATACCCGGGGTGGGCGGGGCAATGGGAGGAGCCAATACCAAGAGCTTGACGCTAATTGGTCAAGAGTTCGAGGCGGGCGGGTGCAACACTTCCAGCGAATAAAACATCCCCGGCACATTTTGTCGTGTGAGAGCTGCGAAGAAGCGACTTACTGTGAACGAGACTGTACCGTTGAAGTCATACATGTAACTGAAGCGGACAGTACACCCGGGAAGTTTGCGGTACAGCGAGAAATAAAGTAAGGTTAGCTAGTTTTTTTTCCTAATGCTGGGACGTTGTTGAGAGGCTGTTTGAATTTCATTGACGCGCGCGTGCCTGTTGGTGTTGTCAACGGCGGACCAATGCTTCTGCATCAGTTCATGAACGGAGCCCTGGAAGTCATGCCCCCCACACCGCTGCAAAAAGACACCACTTTTACCAAAATCTTCGTCGGCGGGCTGCCATACCACACGAACGACGCCTCACTTAGAAAATACTTCGAAGCCTTTGGGGAAATTGACGAGGCGGTGGTTATAACCGACAGGCAGACGGGGAAATCGAGAGGCTACGGATTTGTAAGTACACAGACACGAGGAACACTTTTAAAAGTTGTGTAGGTTCGAGTCCCGGTTTGGGCATGCCCGCTTTTTGTCATTTCCACTTCTCTGTCTATCACAAACGCCAAAAGGGCACTCATTATAATCTCCATTTAAGTTCCTTGTCGCCTTTTTGTGTTTCCCCTCTTTTAACCATAAGTAAAGAGACGTCCCTTATACATCTATTGTTCATTAAGCCCACATGCCAAAGGTTTTCTCCACCGGAGCGTGATAATTGTACAGCATCCCTGGTTTTTCGCCTGACTGGCTGTTATTTTAGCTTAATGAGGATGAGGGAACTCACGAGTTGATGGGTAACTAAGACGATTATATTTCAACATATGTCTCATGTCCCCCCTAGGACCCCCTCTCCCTCACCCCTGGCTTATAGCTTTGGAAGAGTGTGTCTGTCTTGCTGGCTTGCTTTATATGGTTATTTTGGAGCCGTTGGGAGGTTGACCTTGTACACTCTGCCCTCCATTGTCAAGGACTGGAGAAGTTGCTTGTATGTAGTGCATGATTTACACCAAGCTTTGGCTGTGGTGAAAGAAATTTCCCACAAACAATAAGCCTTTCCGAACTTGTCTTCCTTTGATAGCAACATGGGAAATATTCCACAAATTATACCACAACGTCCTTCACTTCTATTGTGGTTAGTGAAGGAAAATGGTTTGCTCATGCATTAATCATACACTGACCCTATGCCACAGCTGGATTAATGGGACATACTCCCCCAGACGTCCAGATGCCTGATGATTTTTCTCTAATAGGTTACTTATTGTGCTTTAGGGAGATAAAGGCTGTCCTTTTTCATCGAAACAAAGAACAGAAGGAGCAACAGAAATGCAAATATTTACCAGAAGTTTGGAAAGGCGCATCAGGCAGCCACAATGTCCCCTCTAGCCAAAGAAGGAATGGAAAATGTGTGCATGTTTACTCGTAAAGGCAGGATACTAAGACAATCGCAAACTGTTGACACATCAATTCTATAACGCTCTGTTAGTGCTACAGGTTTAACAGGCTCTCAGGTCGGTGTGGGTGCTGCTGCCATGGGGTGAAACAACTGAGAACCCGCCACGTGGTAACCTGTTCGTCAACGAAACAACAAAGGGGGCCCTAAAGCTGAGCTCACCTTTTTTTTAAATACACTTCAGAGGTGGATTAGCAAACCCCCCCAAACAGCAGGGCTCGTCACAGTGTAAACACAGCCTCGCTCCTTCCTGTGTGTTCACAACACAGGCCCTGGAGTGGGCTTTGTTCTGGAGACTTCCACTGTGAAGGGCTTTTTAAGTTCCATTAAAGCTGGGGTAGGCAATTTTGGAGGTGTCATAACATCCACTTTGTTTTGTTTCCAGGCTTCAGATAAACTAGCACATGCCTGAAGACTTTGGCCTGGCAAAAATAATTGCAAAAAGAAACATACTCTCAGGCAAGAGATCAGCGCAGAAGTTAGAGAAAGGCGCAAATTATTTGTAGAATTATTTGTAGAATGTCAGGAACAGTGATCAAAATTTACATTGCAGCTTTAAATTAGGCAAACAAGGCTAGGAAGCTAGGTATTCATAGTGTAGCTACAACTCAATAGCGGGGTTTATCTGAAGAAAAAATTTGCAATTAATAATTAGTTATGTTTCCATAAAATATTGAGCCAATTTGAAAAGTTACATACTCAACTTTTAAAACTGGGACATCAAATGAAAGGTCATATACTGAATATTTTAAACTGTCTGTGGTATCCTTATCTTTACTATCTTTTTCATGATTGTTGCGGTTTACCTTCATTATACATGCATATCATTTCCCACTCCTTACTATACACTGCTGTGGCCTACATTCACTCTTGGGTCCACTTGCGGAGGTGACTGAACCCTCCGAATTGGCAGAACAGGACAAAACAGACGGGCTTGCCTAATGCCAGGAGGGAGAGAGGGGAGGGGCAGACTAATGCCAATCTCCTTAATATTTTGTCCCTAATTGGATCAGCTCTTCTCGGATCCATATTTCAGCAGCTTTGCCCAGTGGCTGCCTGTCTGCTACTGCTGCTGTGGGCACTTTTCAAAGCTTATCATTGTGCTTTGTTTGTTGTTGTCCCCAGAGTCTGAACAATGGAAAGAGAGAGATGTAGAGCGATTTCTTGATAAGGCTTGTTCGAGTGCTAATTTGTTAACCAGTCTGGTTTTGTGTCCTTTTGAAGGTAACAATGACAGACAGAGGAGCAGCAGAAAGGGCATGCAAAGATCCAAATCCAATCATTGATGGAAGGAAAGCCAACGTGAATCTAGCGTACCTGGGAGCCAAGCCTCGCAGCATACAGCCAGGTGAGAACCGGGGAGATACTATATATTAGCTTACTACAATTATTTATTACAAGACTTGATAATGCTTCCAGTTTGAAGAGTTCTTACATTGAAGGCTGAAATATCTCAGGGTGCAGCTGAATACATTACATTTTTGTGAATTATGTTGGCTAAGCTAATGTATCTCAAACTCAAAGCTGATAACTATCACATGTTCTTTTGGCAGAGCAGAAAACATCTCCAATCTTAAATATTTGCAGAGCTACAACTAAGGCAAACAGGATCCTAAAAGGCACTGACATATACCAACATAATAAAATTACTAATTCTTACTGTAGAAATTGGTATATTGTACAAATGTAAGACATAATTGTGTACAGATGCTATAGAAAACCACATGGACCATCCTCTACATGCTGTTACAGATTAAGAAACAGCAAATGTCTATTGCAGGTGTGTGATTTTAATGAAGAATTTTTTTCACTATCGGAGCTGATAATGGCTGGATAGTATCAGGGGTTATTGTAGATGGTTAAGAGTTAATGGGTAAGATAAATGCTGTATAAAACAACATAGACCATCCTCTACATGCTGTTAGAGAGCAAAAAGAGCGGCAGGCGAGTGATTTTAAAGACCTTTTAATACTATAGAAGGAAGACAGAGCCAACAATTTTACGGAAATTCTATTGGAAATCCTGACACAATGTCACTGAGCCCTGAATGATACAGTCAGTCAAGTGTGTGCCGTTCTCAGCCTCATGCTTACTGCACACTGCAAACTGTTGTGTTAGATTGGAAACAGACTTGCCCTCTGTTTTCTCTGGTCGCCCTTCTGTGTATTGTTCTCCAGTCCTCCTCTGTAAATGCAAATGTCTGACAGGCTGCCTCCTATCTTCCAGGCATATCCATCGGAGTGCAGCCCATTCACCCCGCTCTCATGCAGAGGCAGTATGGGTAAGTGAGCACCAGGAGTGGAATCCTCTTGTTATTTCTCCTCTCGCTCCCTTCAATGCCACTAGGCCAGCATTTTCTTTGACAAACAGGGCCCCTGGACAGTACATGTCAGTTTCTGTGTCTGCGTGCAACTCCAGCACTACGCCATTAGCATATTTGAGTTTAGAAGGGCCGGGAGATGGTTCACATATCTATGGTAATAGAGAAGCATTCCAGAGGTGAATGTCTGACTCACTTGTTAGCTTCTGTCAGGGGGGGGCCTCTTGACTCGTGCACCTGCCTTAGCAGCTCTGTCACCGAGAAGCCTTCATCCAAGCGTCCGTGTTGTAGAAACAGCCTCAATAGCGTCTAGGAGTCACGGTCCGCTGAGGAGTAATGTGCGTTTTACTGCCGTAATGACACCCCCTGCAGCTCTCAGATATCATCCCTCAAGCTACAGCCAATGGACATTCACATTTGATACACTTGAGTTCTACATGCAACAAACCCATTTAAGGACAAGTCCAGACAGTAACAGTTTCTTCGTGAATTATTACACGGACTACTCCAAGAACTCGTAAAACAGTTGCCAAGATATAAGGAGAACTGATTAGCTGAATATTTACACCTCCATAATTCTGAGATCTAAGCACTGTGAAATGAATGGCTTTTGTGAGAAGTAACAACGTTCATTTAGTCCAGGAAAGTTCACCACATCTTCAGACACAAGTCTTGCGTTAACAGAAAAAACTAAAGCAGCAGTTTATATTTCAATAAAGATAACATGGGAATTTCAAAGGAGAGTTTAGTCAGTAACAAGGCTCTTTACCTCTTTTGTCATTTTTGGTATCCTGATTCCTTTAGCCAATCACAGTTGAGAACATGGTAAATAGGTGTTATGTTTGTTTGAAGAACAAGATCTTCCTTTTATTTTGTCATAATATATTTGGCCATACATTTTAAAAGAGAGGTTAGTAAGATTTTCTCATCAAACACAGGCTAAATGGACGTCAATGTTAAAAACTTTGTAAATAGGTGTTACATTTGTTCTTGGCGTTTGGTTTTGCCCTTAGTTATTTTCAAGGTTACACTTTATAGTTTTGGTAAATGGCAAAATATGTAGCAACTTTTACTCATGAAAATGTTTTTGTTTTCATTTCTTTAACAGTAGACGGTTAGATTTTACTTTTACTTTATTTTCTTAAGATTTTTATAGCGTTGGGAAAATACTACTGTTAATAATTAATCAAAGTAATAGCAGTTAGTTCTAAAAGGAGCTTTATGGAAATCCCAGGATAGTCCAGCGGGAGAGGACCAAATAAGACCTGTGGTTGCTTTGGGAAGTTACTGAACCAACAAGTATTGATAAAAACAGTACAGTAAACTGGCACGATTCCCTTTAGCTGAAAGCACTAAACAGTGAATGGAGGGGTCATCGGGGACATGTTCCAAGTCAGTGGGACGACATTGGAAAGTCCCCTCTGTGTCCACAGTGAGCGTGGTGGATGGCACCAGAAGCGTGAGGGTGTGAGATGGAGAATACAGTGGTGCTTTGAGGCATGTGTCTGACAGGTGTTAGCTCATATTACAGCCTTTTTACACCCCCTTAATCTCCCATGACCCGCACCCCAGAGACGTGGGGTGGACCCGCACACAGCACCTGTCGGCCTTGCCTCTGAGTTGGCGGGCGACAGACGCAGTTCTCCCATAGATGCACAAGGGGCTTTTCTTTTCAGTCTCCCTACAGACCCCTTGATAGCATATGGCATGAGGATGTGGTAGGATTGTGAGTATAGTGGAGTAAAGCTATAGCATACATCAGTGGTATCAGTTTGATCTAGGGCTATGTGATTAAATAGGAATATGAAGTGATTGTTTTTTCATATGTTTCATGTCATTTGTAGCAATTACCTAGATTTGACTTAAAATGATGTGAAATATCCAAAGCTAAATTATATATTGTTGCATTTTCAATTCATTAACGGCCCACAAATACAACTATGTTTACCTGATGTTGAAGAAAAATAGAATTATCACCTTACTTGACTTGCCTGACGAATATAGCACTTGTAAAGCACATGTCTTGGTCTGAAATCTAGCTAAATTGAATTTCTTTTATTTGCGCTGACATTCAAGTGAACAGTAATAAGTCATGCTGTTTTATTTTCTGCTCTTTATGAAAAAGTTCCCAGTAAATGCTAGCTAGCTTATATAATATCACAATGTTCACATTACATTTCTTGGAATTGGCTTCCTTCACTATGAACTTTCTTGTTGGTCTTGGTATGAATTTGTTTTTATCGATTGCATTTTTATTTAACAATTTTTTTAATCGATCATCTATTACTTATACAGGGCAACATTAACAAATAAAGTGTATTTGCTAAGAATCAGAATTTGCCCTCAAGCCTTGCCTTTGGGGGCCCTTTTTGCGTCTTTAGACATGCCACTTTCCCGTGTGATATTGTTCTTTTGAACTGCTTTTACCTGACTTTGCCCCATTAGAGCACTGTCACTACCAGCAGAACGTATAGAGACTGAAAACAGACACCTCTGTGAGACTAGGAGGTGTGGGGGTTTGAAAGCAGATTCAGGGGGAGGGGGTATCTGGGGTGTAGTCAGGGACTAATGCTTAATGAGGCAGGTTGCAGCCTAGGAAACACACCTCTACAGGTGTCAAACAAAACAGCTTTTTTTCCCTCTTTTCTCTCAAAGACGGCTCCTAACAAAGGAATAATCAGCTCATAGAAGTACAGAAAGGTGTAGTTTAATTCACCCACCCACTCTCAGTCCTTCTGTTTTCACACTTGTGGGAGTCACAAGATGAAGGTCAGTTTTTTGTTATCAGCAGTGGGGAATATTTAGCAGCTTGGCGTCATATCACAGCATGTTTGCATTAGCTCCTTTTAGATTGTAATGGTTTTCGAGACCTAAATGTTTTGTAGTGTCTCCAACGCAGAGTGGCATCCTGTCAAATGCAGTCTGGCTGTCAGCACAAAAGCAGCTGACTGTTATCTTCCAGCCATCATCCATTTTTCACTCAACTTGGCATCTTTGCTGCTCAGGGACTTTACCATATTAAATCCTACCCAAAATTTAAAGCTCTAGATATTTGTTCGGTTCCTTTTTACAAGTTAGATTTCATTGACCATGAGGATTAATAAATGTATGTACGCTAAATCAGTCATTAAAAGTGTCAGTTTTTTGTCTTTTCTGTTTCTCCTCCAATCCAAATATTTTGAGGCTGATCGGCGGAGGGATACGTTCTTGAATGTACAAAGACGGCCTTGAGTATGAACAGTAACAGATAATACACCAAGTTCTAGTACTCTTTTTGACTTGATTTTCTATTCCACTTAACCTAAACATTACTATTCGATTTGAATCCTGGACTACAGCGGACCGCCTGTGGCTAAACCGCAGAGTAGGCCGTCTCATTATACACGATGTGAGTGAAAGCACATATGCCCAGCAGCATCAATGTATGGTCATCTTTGAAAGCTGCACGTCACAGTGAATGCCTCTTTGTGTGCGGCTCAATGGCACAGTGAGGGCAAAGTGTAGATCGAGCTCATGTGTGGGGGTTGTCTTCATTTGCTTATGTCTCTGTGCCACTGTAGCCTCCTGTAGTGTTTAGACCAATGACAGTGTGCTGCCTGCTACTCGCCAGATGCCTGTGTGAAATTCACTTGGAAATCGTCCATTAGTCTTTTTCTTTGTATGTATAAAATCAGGGCCTCAACATTTCTTGGAAAACCTTGAATATACTTTGGAAAAGATATGACGTTTCTGTTGTTAGCATCTTTCTTTTTTATATATTATTTCTATTATAGCGTTTTGTTTGTTTAGCTTCCTTTGTTTCTATTCAGCATAGATCTCTTCCCTTTTAGCCCTGGGGTTAGCCTAATTTTAGCAACTTTTTTTTTTTACATTGAGCACTAAAGTTTTGTTCTGTAACTGACATTATTTTCAGTATAGTATGGATCTTTTTTAGCCTTATTGCTAGCATAACAATGTTATTACAATGTTACAACATACGCATATTTTGTTACGTTATAGAAATATTTTTGTTGTTGATGTTGTAAGCATTATTTTGCCAACATTTATTTCCATATTTTTTAACATTCAACATATTTTGTAACTTTAGCAAAGTGTTGTTCTTTAGCTTTGTTGTTAGCATTATTTATAGCATCTTTGGGTCAATTTTTAAGCTTTATTTTGTCCTTTTTTAGCATTTTTTGGTGCCTTTTTACAAGTCATAGTCATAGCATTTCGATCATCACTGTTCTAGAAAATTCCTCGATAAAAGTTATTAGGATGTCTTATCACACTTATTTTATCACCTCCAACAGTAACATCTTCCTCTTGCTTCACTGTCCATCTTTACTTGAACAATACAGTAGGTACAGTCTTCTCTGAGCTTAATCACTGCCATCCTTTATATCCCCTCTTTGCCGCGGTCGCTCTGCGCTGCCAGCTGACCAGCGCCCCCACAGCCAAGGTCTGGATGATAGTCCCGAAAGCCCACTCCACAGCTCCTCCTCTGCCAGCCAGACTCTCTCCAAGGTGCCGCTGATGGCTTGAGAGTGCAGTGCAGTGGTGTGCTGTGATGGATTGAAGTGCCTCTTTATCTTTTTTCCCTGTTTTGTGCGTGTGATATGAAGTGAAGAGGTTTTGCTGATTGCGGTGTGACTCTTTCCCTTTTACGGCATGATTTGGGGTTTGCAGTGGTAAACCGGTGTGTGCTGGACCAAACCGGGAGGTGGGCTAATGAAGGGAAGGGGGTGGGAGTTGGAAAAGGTGGGCTGTGTGTGATGACAAGCCTTTTCCATGCATGCTTTTGCTGTGCTGCTGACTCACTGGTAGGACTGGATGATATGGTTAATAAAAAAAATTAAAAAAAACTTATTAGTGCGATATTTTTCTCAATGGAACAATTATGCTGCCAATTTTAGGAATATCCTGGTAAAACTTAAAACAAACTGTAGTGTTAATGCAGTACTTAAGCATTAGAATACAGTTCAATGCAGTTTATCAGTGAATTTAGCTTACCTCTTTATGTTGCGTTTTGTACGGAGGTACAATTTCAATAAAACACAAACCTTTGAATATGGCTGAAGAGGTTTTCATGTAATTCCGGCACCTTCTGAGTTGTTGTATCAAGTTTCAAATATGTTTCTCGAATATGTAAAAACAATTATCACAATTATTAAGGCTAATTTGAAGCAGGGTTCACAGCACCCCTTCTGGACCGACAGAGATATGTTTTTTTTACCATAGCAATATTTGGGACAGATAAAAGAAAATGAAATAATAATAGCCATAATTAGTAACTGATAGGTACTGTGGGACTGAATTGGTTATATAAAATTTCATCCTCTCTAGATTAAACTCATTATCACAGGGGTAATTTAATACATGCGACAAACATTGCTAGTTTCATACTGTGCATAATTACCATGTAATTAGTTTTTATTATTTTATTACCCTACTATTATCGTGCTATTACCCTGATGTAACATTTTTAGTGTACATTATATGTACATATAATTGTCAGAAATACTATGTCCATTGTTGTATTAAATTATAGCAGCAAAATAATAGTTTTTGGCCCATCCATATGACTTAAATTGTTTGTTTGTTTCCAATACAAATTCTATGGTATAATATCACCCAGTCCTACCTAAGGCTGTCTCTTGTCACTGATGCAACTTATTTTCTTATGGACTCAGTTTGTGAGGGAAATGCAGGCTGAAATTTACATAGAGTCCATGTCGGGAAAAGGTTGTGTCAATGCTGAAAACAGCGGAACAGTGGCGTTTGGCGTGACGTGTTTTCGAGTGTGTGTGTTTTGTTTTTTGTTTTTGTTTTGTTTTTTTGGGAGGGGTTAATCATTTATTTGAAGAAAAAAATCCTTTGTGTAAAGACTGTCTGCTACCGTTTGACACTGCAATCTATTACTACTAGAGCAGAAACTCGACTGAGGGCTGCAATGGTAAACTAGAGTCGTGTCAAAGTGGAAAATAAAACATCATTCCTTGCCATAAGCTTTATTGTATACTGCTTACATATATAAATTCTGTTAAAAATCAACTTAAGCATACTATTTAGTTATGGAACCTATTGCGAAATAATACAAGCTAAAGGTCTAACTACTTGACTTGACTATACAGCATTTTACAATCAGGTTTTTTGCATATTAAAATCTAAATCTATAAATAATATGTTTACAAAATGTATATTGTGTTTGCAGGATTTTGCACAAGTTAGTTGCATTTAATCCTTTGGCCTTTCATATTTAATTTTTACAGATTATCTAGTATTATTAATGAAAAAAGTAAAACAACTTCAAACAGCCAAAATGTTTTAAAAAGCAGACTGGTCTCAACAGTCAGAAAGATACACTTAAGTAAAAATAGCCTTGTGTCAAGCTCCAAAGCAAAGACAGACAAAGCAGAGACAGTACGGTCCCCAGACTCAACAGCTCTAATCAGCTCCATGTGACCCGTGAGACCCTGGCACCCGGCCCTGATGAGCTCCCAGGCCACCACTTACACCCCCTTCGGCCAACACCATCTCCTACGATAGTCCTCGTCAGATCTCCAAAGCCGCGCTGCTCACTTCCCTTTTTTAGCCCGTACGAGAGCGTGTGCTTGAGAGCGGGCCGAGCCAGTGAAGAGCAGCAGCTGTTAAAACACTCGGCCGATGCCTGAGCTTGAAAACCTGCCAGTAACGGCTGACATTATCATTCTCAACCCCCCTCTTCACCCTCCACCCGCACCCCTCCTTGTCGTTTATCCCAGGAGTCTCTACCAAACAGGTTGGGTAGGTTTGACTAACCGACGTGCGGGCTGAGTCACCTTGGCCTCCTAACCTGCTCTGACTCTTGTCTGTTTAACACACTTTTGCTCTGAGGTTCTAACCTGTTTACTGCAGTTTGTCCTTCAGACATATGTCTGTCTGGTTTCGACAGAAGGGAGTAGGACGGCAGAGCATTTTTAATGAAATGTTGATGAAATGAAGCCAGTTCAGTCTTCATTTAATGCAGCATAAGAAATAAACAAAACAAAAAAGTATTATGTGACATTGAAATGTAGCTTCACATGGTTAATTTACATGGCTATGACTATAGTATTAGCCATGTTGAAGTACCATACCATACTATACTACACTGTAAAATACTTTCCTATACCATACCGTACCATACTTAACTATAACAGACTAAACTATAAAAATAAATCCATCAACTTTTTTGTATTATAGTAGGAAAAAACAGTGACTAAAGTTTGGTAATCCAATATAAACAAAATGTATTATAGGCTATATCAAAAGACAGCTCAAACCACAATAAATCCTATCTGAGTGCAAATACACACACGCCAAATGTTGATATGAAAAGTTAGTTAAAAATGGGCCACTGCTGCCAAAATGACTTTTATTGCATTTCTTGTAATAGTCAAAACATAATGGAATGGAATTAATGTTAATAAATCATTGTATTATTTAGATCTGTATGCCAGACAATTAGGAAAAACATGAATTGTGAGAATTTCAAAAAACCCTTAATATGCTAATTTTATTTATTTATCATCAAAGTTTCAATATTCAACTTAAGTGGTGCATGGGGCATGTGTTGATAATATTGAGCAGTTTTAGAATGTGGTGCTTTACCAAATTAGATAGAAAGATATACGCAATGAAAGAATCATGCATTATAATCACAATGTCACAGTGACCCACTGTGTTAAAAGTTCTTTTAAATAAATGACAAAGTTTAGATGTAAAGAGTGTTAGGTCATAAATAGCCTGTAATTCATAATGACATGTGTGGGCTGTTTAAGTTTAGCTTCCCGTTTAGACTCCCAGCACCCTCGCCCTCTGGGAACAGTGTGTAAACAATAGACAGGAGTTGGGACATGCCCCAGTCCGTAACCCTTCCGTTTGCTCTTTTTGTCTCCAGGTTGGCCCAGCCGTACATCTACCCTCAGGCCTTTGTGCAGCCCAGCCTGGTGCTCCCCACCCAGATCTCCACCTCGGTCGGCACCAGCCCGTATCTGGACTACAGCGCCGCCTACTCCCAGTACGCCCAGGCCACTTTCGAACAGCAGTACCCCTACGCTGCTTCCCCCGCCGCCGGCTTCTTGGGTTACAGCTACGCCACCAGCCCTACAGCCACCGCCTCGGGGCCCGCCGCCGCTGCCACCGCCCCGCCGACTGTCCACCCCAACCTGCCCTCTGCCTCCGGTCCTGCCCCCGCCTTCCTGCACTATGCCCCGCAGCAGCACATCCAGCCAGACCGAATGCAGTGATGGAACGTTGAGGACCTTGGATGGCCACACTCCGAACGGGGTGACGGATTCAGGAAAAAGGGTGGGACTATTGCACTATATGATCCGAATGGGCCGTTCGCTCATTGCTTTAAGGGAAGAGGGTTGGGAGGAGGACTGTTCGAGGTTCGGTTTGGGAAGCTTAACAGCAAAAAGTATGTCGCCGCTTCCAAGGGCTTCCAAAGCTGACTTCACCTTTTTATCATTATTATATTATTATTATTTTTATCGTTCTTTCTTATTGTATTAATGTCATTGTCAACATTTTTATGCTATTCTTATTCATGTTTTCGCCTCAATCAGTGGACATTGTCTGAGAGGTGTAACACCTCTTTCCTTCAGACTATCTGAAGTGGACATGAAAGTCACTGCTGCTTTAGGACACTTATGGGTGTGATAGAGGTCTCCCGCTTCCCAGCATGCCCTGCTCCCAGAGAGCTAGTGTTCAGAACAAAACTGCAGCGTTGAATCCCTCACAAGTGGAAGTGGTCTGTGGTTTTAGACTGATGTCAGACACATTTTTATATTCCTTTAATTAAAGAGGCCTTAATAAAAACAACTTTCCTTTTCTTCAGTCATAGACTTATATTAATAAATAAATATGTCTATGCTTCTATCACGTTCTCATCACAGCAGCTCACTGAGCCCAGACAGCAACTGTCTGTTTGCCGTCAGCTTATTTAGTTAATCAATTAATAAAACATTAGGAGAAGATATTGTAGATGGTCTGGTAAACCAACCGAATATAATGTCTAAAACAAGCTTTGACAGTTTAATCTTAGCCACTGTGCTAGGAACTGGCAGCAATTTATTTATTGCACCAACACCAGCACGCAGGATATGTGACTTTGAAAGCATCTATATAACACTGAAAAAAAAAAACTTTTTCATTTATGTCGTTTAAATGGGAGTTGTTAGGAGACAAGCTTCTTGGAGCCGACCCTCACTCCACAAGCGCTCGCCCCATCTAGCTAACCCAGTCCATTCTTATTTACTGTCAATGAGAATGTTGTTTGGATCATGGATGTTGATAATCACATGCAGTGTGTGGCTGATGAGTACAAGGAGTGCTGTGTGTCCATGTTGGAGGTAGCTGACATTGAGCTCAAACCCAGTTTAGTTTCCCTTTCTTCACTATCTCCAGAGATTGTCAGGAACATGTTTTTAATGACATTCATGTACAGCATTTTAAAATGTTTCATTCATACAATACATTTACAATATTTATATGTAGGTATTTATAAGAGGTACTAAGTTAAAATAGATTTTTTGTAACTGTGACTCTAGTTGTGGCACTGATGTCGATTCACTGCAGAGGTACAGCGACTGTGTCTGCAGATTCACAATTGATGGACTTTTTTTGTCTTGTCACCATGTCAGTGGAGGTGGTGTATAGCAACTACAGTAGTTGCTCATTTGTAGCTTGTTGACTGGTCGCATCAGAAATAGTCTAGATATTTTCAATAAAATGCCTTTTACAGACCCTACAAGAAGCAATACCAAAAAACAAAAATAAAGAATTTGTACATAAAAGTGTCTTTGGTCTTTTTTCTGCTTTAAGATGAGCATGAAATGTACAGGTCAAAAAAATGACTCAGTTTAAGATCCCCTTTTACAAACCCAGCTAGGACATTTGACATGAAATAGTCAGTCCAGACTCTTTCATTTGGTTAATGACAACACATCTATGAGTTGAAAGTGACTTAAACTTTAAATTCACCCAGAGTCATTTTGATCTAGAACAGGGCCTGCTTTACAGATTGGTAGAAATTGGGTTATATAGCTCTAATGCCACTACATGTTCTCTGTGTTTACAGTTACAGCCTACGCATCACAGCGGCCTACTGAGCCCACTCCTGTTTACATTCTAAGTAAAAAGGAGTGGACTAATTGTATTAAACCATAGTATCAAACAAGAAAAAGATTTGGTGTTTTGTAATCTTTTGTAGTCATGTTCAGTTTAGGAAGCCAGAAGTTATCCTGTGTATGTGTATGGAAGCCAACTGTTGTTAGCTGCTATTGCTAATGACCACTAGACGAAGGTTCAATAAATTAAAAACACATAACCAACCAAATATAACCATTAATGTTTTTAGAAAAAAGGTTTAAAAGCACATACACAGAACATCAACGCTTTCAAAACTAATTTGATAGTAGGCTACTTGTTTAGCATTAGCAGCTATGTTAGCAGCAAAGAGCTACCTCATAACTGCACCGACACAACATGTTTTGGTTATACAATTCAAAATCTGATATGTCACTCTGGGCCTCACAGCTTGGTTGAAATGAAGTTAATATTGTAGCCTTTGTTATCTGTGTTTACAGTAAAGCTAACTGAACTTTCTAACTTGCTTTATTATTTTTATTATTCACTTCCTCTCCAGCTACCAACGAGCCCAGAAAGTATATGTCCATTTGATGTCAACTCTGTCAGTAAAAAGGAGTGGATTAATTATATCAAGCAACAAAAAACTTGTTCAGGGAATCTTTTGTAGCCATATGGAGCTAGACTGCTGTCTTTGGTAAGCTAGCTGTTGTTAGCCAGTATTGCTAATGACTAAAAAAGGCTTAAAAATGTATGTGGATAAGTAAATAAAACAGTGTAAAATTGTAGTTGGTCCGGTAAACAAGCCATATGTAACCAATAATGTGTTTGGAAAGAAGCTTGTACATATTTAACATAAGCGGCTAATCTGCTGATCTTATAATGGCATTAACACCAACACAAAGGGTAATGTGATTTCACTTTTATTAGTTGGTTATTAAAAGAAAGATTTTGTTTTAGACCAAGCCTACTTTTGTCAAAACGAGGTGTTGAATAGTTCCAATGCCAACATATACAGTATGTTATCTGCGTTTACAGTACGGCTAACTGCACTGTCACTGTATTCATAACAACACTGAACTACCAACCCTGCTGTGGCAATAGTGTGAGCAGAGCTGCGTGTGTGTTTTCCTTATCACGGCTGGTAGATCCTGTCCTGTGGGGGGTGAGCAGAAGGGGGACGGGAGGCCCAGACTTTTATCAAGCCACAACACCGTCACCACCTGCCGTAGCTGCTGGGTGTTCCTGCAGAATTCACATGTGTACTCTCCTGTTATAGAAGTGTTTCTGTTGGCAAAAACTGGTTCTGAAGTCTGAGAGACCGTTTTTGTTTTTTTTTCTCTCTCTTTTTTTCATTTCCTCAAACAAGCTGGGCTAGCTTCCCCAGCAGAGTCTCTACATGTTTATGCTTAGCTCAGCTTTAAAAGATGTGTCACTTTTAAGCTTCACTAAGGCCCTGAGAACAAACACAGGCAAGGTTAGTAGAAACAACAACACATCCATTATGGTTTTGTCCTCACGTTTGACAAAAGAGCCTGTAATTTATCCACCCACTGATGATTTACTATACAGCTTTGCTTTCTATAGGCTTTCCTGCGCTGCTTTGTTTTTGATGAAATCCATTTAGGCCTTATTTACAATGAATTCCCTCGGTGCAATTTGGTTCCCATCTTTTTATAGCAACACACTTTATCCCCAAGTTTGGGAACTGCCACAATAAAGTGGTGTAAATTGGCTTGCGTTATGGTTGTGTTGTAGTGAAGACCATCAACTTTTGATGTTGACTTGAATGGATTGAATCAATGTTCATGATTGCTTGTTTAAAGTTAGAAAGTTCCTTCAAATCACAACAATTATAAATAATCAGTGGTGGCATTGCCTTGATTTAAAGGTGTAATATGCAAGATTTGAGCAAAATAAAATAATTGTCAAACATCGGAAATCTATTTTATTCTACTCCTCTGTTCCCATACAACAACAAGGAAGTGAATGTGTAAATCTGTAAACTAATTGCCCTCGGCCTGTCTTTTACCATTTTACTCTTACTTTGTTTACTCTGAAGGGACGTTTTGGGTTTATAGCTCTATGCCAATCACAGCCCGCAGATATGTTTACAAAAAATCACTTGAAAAATTCCTGTATATTATGCCTTTAAAATCCTTGAATCCCTGAAGACCAAGACCTTCCAAACTGGTCGTAAAATAAGCTCTTACATCACACTGCTCTCATCTGGACAGTTTCCAAGTTATCAAGCATCCTTTGACTTAAATGTGTTCACATGCTTTTAACTTGGAAAGTCCAAATGTTAACCTAATATGAGCTGAATGCTAATGCTACATTTATGTGGTCCTTGAAAACAAAGAAACGTTTTTATCTTTTTTTAACAAAAACCTGGACAGATCAGAAAAATAATTGGTAAATGTAGGTTAAATTTTAATGCCTGATTTTCTGACGTCAACATGGAGTACAGAAGTTGTTTTATTGATCTGCATATTGCACATGGACTCTTTGCCTTATACAGTTTATCATACGGGACTAGTTTTAGTATTTATTAGCATTAGCTTTAAGAAATATATTATCACACCGGTCCCCAAAAAGACACCTCAAAGTGTCTTAATGACTAAGGATCTGTGGCTGTGACTTCAGAGCTCAATTCTAAGAGAGACTAGTCTTGGACAACATTAAATGTCTCATTCCAGCTTCCCTGAACCCTTTGCAATTTGTATATAGGAAAAACAGATCTGTTGGTTATGGGTTTTATCTAATTGTGTCGCTTGCCTCTTTGTTTGTTTTTATCATGCATTTTCTTTATTTCATTGACACTGTCTTTAAGGAAGTGAGTGTCTAAATGAAAACATTGTAACAATAAATCTAACTTCTAAGTAAAATCATGAAGAAAACATCTGAGGAGAACATGAATCCAGCATTTAACTCAAACATAACCATACCTAATGTACATCCATCAACTACTGACTTCCAAATAAGGTTACATCATGTGGAAAGCCACTGAGGATAATCCTGTATTTCAGACTGTATTTGAGCTTGACATGTGTTATGCAAATTAAAAAAAAAAAATCAGTTTTGCTGTCGTGTTAATGAGGCATATGAAGCCAAGCTCGAAAGTGCACACCAAACTCTAACTGAAGTTTTTTGACTTGTTGTTCTCATGTGGAACTTTTCAATGATTTTGTCAACTCATAAAATAAGCATTTCTCTCACTGTACGACAGCAGTGCATTTAGCAACATCTGACTATAAAGTATAAAGCCTGTTTTAAAATGGCAGGCCTACAGCAGTGCACCGTGTGAGGACAGGCTGTTGACTGGAGACTGGCAGCGGTGATGACAAGCTGCACTGGAATCGCTGAATCATGTCACAAACTGTTAAACACTGTAGCGTTTGACAGAAGTGATGTCCTTGCTGTTTCTTTGTGTTTATTGCACTGGGGCAGCTCTGCTCGTCTTCTCTGGGTTTTCTCACTGTTTATCTTTCACTATCTTAACCCCCCAACCCCCCACTTCTGTTCCCACTCACACCTTTATTTACACAACTTTTCAGCTTGTCATTTACCTTCCTTAACGTCTCCCTGTACTTCCTCCCCTCCCCTGCAATCCTAACCACTCCCTTTCCACTTTCTCCACTTTTTTCCTCCTTGTGAATGAAAAATGGCTGGATGGAATCTCTATGAGCAAAGATGTATCTTAAAGAACACTTTTTAGTAACTTTTTTAGCATTTGCCACACTTAAAATACTAAATGTTTTCAACTGCAGTGCTACAAAGTCATATAGGCCTGATAGATCGCAATATATTTTAGATAATATTGTACATTTTAACTTTGAGTAACTACAGACAACTAAAAAGGATCTAAATTCCTTTTTCTTTTTTGTGTTAAATTATATGAGCATGCAAAGACAATAAATTAGACAATTAGAAGTTCATATTTTACTCTGAGACTTCAGTTCCACTCAAGAATGTTGGTTGCTGTGTTGTTTACCATTAGTGACTGTAACAAGAATGCTAAGAAGCTATAGCCTTCATGCATTTTTTGCATAGCTCTGAAGCCTTATGTGTGTGTTACTTTACCTAATATGCATTTAAATAAAGTGCATGTCTATGTCTATGATGGTGATGTGTGAGGTGGTTCAAATAATGTGCGTTTAACAGTGTCAACATTATACTGATGGACTTCAGTTCTACTCAAATACAATGCATTGGCTCCTGCATTGTTTCCCACAGAAAATTGCCCAGAAGCTAGCCATCACACATTCTTGCATAGTTCTCAAGATCATGTGTGTGCAACTTAATACACATTTTAAATAATGTCTATAATATGTCTTCAATCACATTATTTAACATGTCTTTTTTTAGATTTTTGGGGGGCTTTTTGGCCTTTATTGATAGATTTACAGTAGCTAGACAGGTGCTGATAGAGAGTGGAGAATGAGTGGAGAATGACATTGGGCAAATAACCTGACCATGACTTGAACCTGGGTCTTCCCAGGCATAGACTAGCACCTGAGCTGCCTGGGGCGCCCACCAGTATTTAATATGTCTTTAATTGCTGTGTGGATTTTATCTTAAAGGTTTTGTGGCTTTAGTGGCACATGTGCTAGTCTCGTCAGGTAGATCTCAGTTAAACCGTCTCTAATGAGGAAGTACAGGGCCAAAAAACGATTAGAGTATAACCGTCCTCCATGCGTTGTTCCTAATTTGTACAAGTCCAGCTTAACATAGCCCTAAGCATCCAGTGTCTTTTAACATGAAGCCAAATTTTGCGACATTTGGTGGCTAATGTATTGTTTATCTTCTAGTAATAATTGTGAGTCCAGTCTTAAAGTACAACAGTATTTATATCAGAGATCCACCCGTGGCAGAAGAGGGTGTCAGCATGATGAATGAGGTCACACAGGCCCGGCAGAGCAGACCCCTTTGTGCTGAGTCACCGTGAGGCCATTCTTTCACATGCACATACAAAGTGGCTTCACTCAAATCTCACTCCCCACATGCTTCTCGCTGCGTCGTGCAATACTGACGTCAAGGGATTCCTCAGAAGTGTCCTAAAACTGTCCCACCTTATCAGACCACAACATGACTTTAATCACAACCAGGCAATGTTTGTCATGTCCTGAAGCATCCCAGAGCCTGAACAAGAAATACAGCCTTGAAATGAAAAGCCAGATTACGGGATTAAATTAGTTAGAGTTAGCATATGTAAACAAGTGGGAAATGGCTAGTTAGCCTTGGTTTGGGTAGCTTAATATTTTTGTTTTCAAGATATTGAAGTAGGAATATTTCTGAAAGTGATAAATTCATACAGAAATAAAACTGTCCAGTTAGATCTCAGTTAAACCGTTAAACTTTAGCATCTGGGGTTGAAAATGTTAGCTACAGCAGTATGTACAATCACTACAGCTCCACTACAATTGACTATATATTACACTTTTACACTACACAGTTTTAAACTGCAGTTATTCATGTGACTATGGCATTCTTTTTTTTAAATGTCCAATGAAATATATTCCCATGAGACTTTAGCCATACATAAAACTTTATCAAAAAACGTCTGCCGATATCGTCATCTGTACAAATAAACAATAAGCTAATGTAAGTAATTTTAAGCTTTGGTAACTTTTGTTTTGAGGCCCTATTATTAGTGGTGCGTCAAACTCTTTTCATTCAAAACGTTGTGTGCAGACATGTTCACTGTGCTCCTCGGATGAATCATACAGAGCTTTGTGGTCTGTTCAGTCCTTTTAGTGACCATCGCTGATAACTTTCATAATGCATTGTGGGAAGGTACAAGTGCACTACGTTTCAATAAGAAATCCCCAATACAAAATGAAGTAAATACTATCTACTTAACCATGCATGCTTATCGATATTTTTTTTATTCCAAAATCTACAAGTAACTTCCAGTCTCTGGAAACAGTTTTAATTGCATTTTTTTATAATTGCATTTTTTTAGTTTAGAATTTGTATGTTTGTCCCTTTACCTAATGTGCATTTATATAGTGTCTGTCTTGAATGTGCATTTTACCTTAATGTGGATTTTACAGCTTTAGCAATGTGCTAATGACTATAGGTAGTTTAACAGTCTTTCAGGAAGAAGCACAGGTCCTGAGCATAGTGTAGCCTGAATGCATGATACTGCATAATCTGAACATTGAGTCACTCACTAATGTTCTCTACCATTCACTAACAGCACACATATGCAGCTAGTCAGTTGCTATTTGCCAATACACTAAAAGCAGGTTGAAACTTTTGAAGACAGTTGAAACTTATCCTTAAATAAATGAATATAATAGTTTATAGTTTATTGTAGTTTTACGGCCTAATGATTTGGTTCTTTCAAATAGACTTTATTAACAATGGCCTGTGAAAAGCAGCTTCCACCTGCCTGTCCGTCTGCATGTGGTGGGCTGCTCTTTGTCAACCTTCTACCAACAGATAGGTCTCACTATATTTACCCAGGTCCTTAGAACAAATGACAAAACCCTTCCCGCTCCCCCAAGGGCTGATAACACCGACAGGTCTGGACAAAGTCACGTTGAACGAGACGTGTAGACAGAGAGTAGAATTATCCGTAAACTTATACATAAGGAATGACGATTAATTGCTGCGTTGTGACCTGATCCGGTGCTGCCACTGAAGCGGGAACAATGGCGGCAAAAAAAAATCTTGATGCTCTGAGCTTTATCCAATGAATGAATGACATAACAAACAATAATTCTGGTCTGTCAGGTGCAACAGACTTGGAAAGAAAATGAGGATTTTAAAGTAGCTCAACTGCCTGATAACCTTCCAACCTGAACAAGTGGAGGAACCTGAAAAATCCCTGAAATTCAGCAGGTTTAGCCAGTAGGTTCTCTCTACAATCAATGCAGGTCTTCAAGGTAAACATCCTTTCTTTGTATTGACAATAGTTATTTGTGTACTGTGACTCTGTGGAGAGCTGAATCAATAAGACAAATGAGAGTTTGGCAAACTACTGGATTGTAATCTTCCATAGATGTCTCTTTCTCATCTCGATTGTATTAGCTTTTGGCAGTGTCCAAAACCATCAAATATAGTGCACTACAGTAAATAGTGACGAGCAAATGCTAATCTCACTCTTGATCATGACAAGTAGCGTTATTAGATGCAGGATGGACAATTAAGCTTTGCATAGTTTTGTAAAAAAGAGGTTAATGGGGTCACATCTTTTAAACTTGATCATACAATTTGAGACTTTACTTTCATTTCTGATGATGTTGGAGCCCACTGGTTTGAATCCATGTAAAGTGACAGCAGGTAAAACACAAGACTGTATGTGCATTGGCAGTAGTACACCTGCTCTATGGTTCACATAAAGCAGAAAAAAAAAAAAAAAAACAGAGACAAAAACCTTTTTTCTGTCACTGACAACCAACAGCAGCCATGACTGACTCAGCATCTAGGTCTGCCATTATAGCATAAGCCAATATCATTAAATCTTTTAATCTTCATTAGCTTATGTACAGTGCTTCATTTGTACAGCTGGAGGTTGGGGAACACAGAGGGGGTATTTAGGGGGCATGTTCCCTGCATAATAAGCTATTTTTTGTAATTAAACAATACCCATTTAACTAACCAATGGGCAATTTCCAAAGCCTAAATTATGAATCGGAATTAGTTTGATTAAAAAACAAAAGGATCATGTATTTATGTACTTTAACAAACTCCTCCTGGAAAAAAAGTTCGCCAGGAGGTGCCGGATCCCGATTTGAGAAGTGTAATGCTTGCTGTGAGGCAGGAGCGCTAATCACATGATAATTCACTTCTTCGAGAATTTCCTTCATTAAAACTGATGAAATTACATTCAACCCTACAAAGCGTCAGAGGTGTTAGGAACTAGGGAGTAGCCTCACACACAGCCTATGTTTCTGCTCGGTAAACATTATTGACTAGCACAGATGTAGCTAATGTCACTGTGACTGGTGGGAAGTGATTTGAAATGTTTCCAAACAGCCTGTGGAATCTCACTATGATAAAGCGGGAGATATTTATGGATCACGGTGAGTTTCAGGAGTCTGGCAGAAAGCAGTGCTTATCCCACAGCAGCTCTGCGTCCCGTCAACTCCGACAGCCCTACATGCCACTCTCACACCTACAGCGTCGTCTGCCACTTCCACCGGGCCAGTGATGGTGAGACAAGCCAGAGATAAACTCCAGTGTGACTGATACTTAGGATTCACTTTGTCAGTAGCACCTTTTACGCTGCTTTCCGTGACAGTGGATGGGGTTTCTCTTTTAGCAATATTCCTTCTCTGTCAGATGTGTGGCCCGTTCATGCTTAAAAAGTGACTCCACAAATCTTCTTTTATACAGTGTCCTGGCTTCTACAGTGACTTGACAAGCACTTTTCAATACTTTGCAAAAGTAATAAACCCAAAAAAGATGTATGTGAAAAGTGAAACCAAAAAATGTGGGTGCATAGCCTTTTTCTGTGAGGAGTCTACAATGTCTCTTCCTACGTGTGCTAGTGTGGATTTTCTTGGGGAACTCCAACTTCCTTTCACTGACAAATGACTCTAATTTGCCCATAGTAAAAGCGTGTTTATAGGGGCAGTCATGTAGTCCTCAGGAACTCGGAATATCCAAGTCAGGAAGTCGTTCTTCCGACTTCAGTTTGTTCACGTTGTTTCGGAAAGTCGGACCATTTTAAAGCATAACAACAAGGAAGAGGAATGCTAAGACAAAATTGTGTGGCATGATACTGCTGAGGGAGTTTAAAACCCATTTGGAAAAATCTTTTAAGTATCAAGACGAGGAGGAGCAATTAAATGTAGCTTACTGAAAAAATAATAGTTGGTTACATAACTCATACTGAAACAACCGCTATCCTAAATACAGGATGTAAATAAATCACTTTTAAATAACTAACTAATAACTATAAATAAGTTTGCTTTCCTTCGCCATGTTGATGATGAAAATAACATCAACATAGAATCTTGGGCAACTCCAACTCACACGAGTTTCTAAGCTGTGGTTCTGACTTTTCCTTTTGGTGCTTGCGCAAGTTCCCAAGGACCACATGAATGCACCATGTCTCCATGTGTTAGCCCTGTGAGTAACTGGCCATTGTCTAAAATGTACCCTTTGTGCATTGTGTTGCATTGTGTACCCCAGGAACATTCTGCAAGAAAATGTGATATGGAGACAGGGCTGATTCCCATTTTTTCCTTTTTGTATCTAAAATATTGAGAGTAAAGTGTCTGTTTACTGTTTGACAAAAAAAAATGCTCGCTAAGGGGAAAATAAGAATTGAAAACATTAAAAAGTATCTTGTGATGAACATCCAGTTTGGGAGTCGCTGTTCCAAACTGTGCTGAACCATAATGAACCTACCTCGAGTCAGATACGGGGCTGTAGTGAAGGGGGTGATGGGCGTCTGGGCTTGTGATTACAGCACAGCACTCATGAGTCTCCTTGGGATCACATAACAGAGCGGGATCATCAGCGAGTGGATGGTGAGTGAAGCCAACTACTGCTGCACTAATGGGAGACGAGTTGATGAACACACCCAAACGCAGCTATGCATCAGACCAAACGCACAAAGCCTCCTCCACAGATGCCCAGTGCAGAGGGACACACTTAATCACTTCACTGCCATTAGGAGAGCTACCTGCTCCAGCTGGCCGCGTGTCGCTTCACTCTGTCTCGCCAAATAATTGCAGTTTTTTTACCCAGCCTCCAGCGACTATCTGTTAACTGAGGTGACTTTTGCAAAAATCAACATTCTGTCTACAAAATACCTTACATCCCGCCATGAGAATATGATTCATGAAACTGGCTTTATGTAAACACCGTTTTTATGTATTAACATCAAATCAACAGCCAATCTACATGACAACAGACAAATCATTTGTTGTGTTTCTGTAACATAAAAAGCTAATTTGATGCTAAATGTCACAACCGTTGAGAGTAAAGAGCTAGCACAGCAGTCTGTTGACTAATCTACAGAAAATCTTCATTAAAGTGAAAATCAGAATCAACTCACATTAGGGACATTTAAACCATGCCAGAGCACAACTGGGGAGGGGCATCTGGCCACCACTGACCCACACTCACACATGCAGAAACAATCAATGCCTGCGCCCAGTTATTTCATCTGATCACTTTCAGATTCTTAGTGCTGCTTCATTTATTATTGTGTAATTGACTTTATTTGGATTTGGGGCTTTGGTAGCAAACAAGGACTTAATCTCTTCTTTATTTTAAATGGATGTCAATGTGTAAGTTCAGAATTCAGAGATTTATATGTGAAGCAAAACTTATACAAACTAACTTATACAACTGTAATTATGTAGCTGTTCCAATCTTAAAAGCTAGAATAAATACTTTAAATTGTAAAACTCCAAACACCCCTCGACCACTTTCCCACATGGTTCGTCCTGGAACCTTGTTAAGGTGCTCTGGCTCCCCAGGACTCTTTTAGCCTGAACACCCAGAGGAACAGGAAGAAGATAACTACTGTTAATGTGTTAGCTCAATTAGTTATTGCACCACAGTGATAAACTTATCATGTTTCTCTTTTTATAGGCCTCACCACCCAGAAACTGTGCAACAATTAAACACGTCATGTCTCTGTGCACTTATTGCTATTCATTCACAGAAGCATACAGCATGTATATAGGAAAAACCAGTAAGGAACTCTAAGCTTTATTACAATGACACACATGGCAAAGAATGCTGTAACCAGTTGGTGAAAATTGGGCTTAGCAAACCCTATCCCATCCCCACATATCCTGACAGCAATGGCCTCAACCCCTCATCTTTGCTCTTGTCCGTTTCACACCAGGCTAAACCAGTCTGGCAGCGTTGGCATGAACACACAGAGAACACGGAGCAGGAGGGGGACTGTTTGTTCTGTGTCATTGTGCATGTGAGCAGCTAATGTACCATGGGTAACACCCTGCACCGGGGAAGACAGGACGGAGAGAGCACAAGGAGGAGGTGAGGAAGAGGGGAGTCGGCAACGAGAACCAAATCCAAGGGTGAGGAGAGGTCAGAGATGTGTTTGACAGATTCTTGCCAGATGTAGGCATTACACCATCCTGAGAGATGATGCCCAACTTTCACACTTGTTTGCTACAAAGAAGTAAAAAAAAAAAACTCTTGTCAGATATTGATGGATTTTGCACAAATGAGACTCTAACATAACTTTGAGGAGAGATTACAATCTAACAGTAGTTGACTTTTGAATACATTTAAAGCTAATGTGAAGATCAGGAAGAGAGGATAAACTGATTGGCATAAGACAGATTTATATTTGGTATCTAACCCTACAACATCAGCTACATTTTATCAAATCCCTTTAAGCAGCTCAATAAAGCCACAGCCGAGTACCGTTAGCATCTCAGAAACTTATTTTCTCATAAGTATTTGCTCAGCACAACAGCATAAAATCCATGAATTTATAACATGTTGCACTATTGTTGGTATTGCGTGAGATTAGGTGAGAGGTTGGGCGTTGTAAACAAAAAAGGTGCCAGGCACGCAACCAAAAATTCCATAGTGGTGTTACGGGTGAGCAGGGTGCACTGTGGCTATAGCCCCTGGTATGCTCACTTCTTGTTGCGGAATATTCCACTTTCTTGCATCATACCTCGGTGCCGACATGCAGTGTGTGTAATAGTTTATCCAAAAACACCAAGTAATGGAGCTGTGACAAAACAAAAAAAATGTGACCAATTTCCCATTATATTGACCTGTCCCAATTATTCTTAGGTCATCCCCATTATCTCATCCCACCCCTGCACCTTTAAGAGCAAGGTGAGCTGTAAGAAAAAGAAAATGTGAGCATAGAAGGGGATAGTGTGAGACAGTTTAAGCATAAATAGGACAGTTCAGTGTCACAGAAGCTCGTTGACGTATTAGGTGTGAATGCTATGCTTTATGATTCTGTGCAAGTTTTTGCATGACTGTGCATAGCAGTGTATGCAAAAAACATCCCAAACCAAAACATGAAAAGTGTGTATTGAAATGTACATTTTGGTTTATTTATGCAAATGTTTTTTTTATTTCCCCTAGTGCTGTTGTTGCCCTTTAACTCATTGTATTAAGAGCGAAGGTTGTACATTGTACGTCACACTAGAAACAGTTCAAAAGGGTCAGAGGCTTGCCTTATTGCTGTCAGATGTGCAGCGCAACTGAGACACAAGGCTGACAGAGACGAGATAAAAGGGGCACCTGAAAAAGGGGCAACTTAATCATCAATCGTCATGATTTAGAAGTTGCTTTAGCACGTGTTTATATGTTTTTCATGACGGTGGTTGCTGGTTTGGTGCCAATTTCCTTATCTCTAGGCAACATGCTCACACTAAACAAGGAGGGCGTCCACTTTGACCTCAAACACAGACAGCCGCTGTTCAGGGGCAGAAAGAAAAGGGAAGGAGGGGGTGACTTTAACAGGTTCAGTGAAGAAAACAGAGGCCCAGTGCTGACAACCCCTGACAGCTGAGCTTCCTGTCTCGGTGGGGCTTTTACAACCACAAACTGACACTGTCGATCTGTTACGCACCGAGACCGAGCAGCTGCGTGGAGTGATGCTGTTTTGTCCCAAGTGCAGGGTTTGACACTGAAGCTCCACGACTGTTCTGTTGTGCTGAGTCGTCTGGGAGATCTTATGTAACCTTCAGTATGACGTTGTTGTGCTTTTGTGCTTTCAGTTTTGTGTACTTTTAGACACCAGGACTTCATGAGAAAACAAATGTTTACAAGTACAGAAGTGAGGGGTGACTGTAAGAATCCTACCTCCTATTTACTCCTATTGACAAATTACACAATTTTTTTTTTTTTTTGCTTTCATTTCTAGGTTTTCAAGTCTCAAATTTAAGGTTACTTTTCAAACATAAGCAACATTGTATTGATCTGTGGTTGGGAGCTTTACCAAAAGAGAATGTCCATTTAGAAAGTCTGAATCAATACTTTGCTGGTTGGTAGCATCACTAGCTACAAAAGGTTATAACCATTGATGTCATGTAGAGAAATTGATGTGCATGGGTACAGAAGCTTCAGCCTTGTCACTAAAGCCAGCAGTGGACATATGTGGTACTGCACCAACAACAAGAATTTTTTTTAACTTATTGCCCCTTTTAGACTGTTTGTCAACAATAAACATACGTGCATATTTTGGCAATTAGGTTTGACAGAAGTTAAGTGGACCACTATACAATTCATAAAAATTCAGCATAAACAAGACAATTGCGCAACCAGCAACTGACCGACAATGTGTGTGCTGTCAGTGAGGGAGTAGAGAACATTAGCAAGTGACATTTACATGCTCTTTTTATATGGCAGGCTACACCATAATGGCTAAAAGCTACAGGTCATTGGAGGCTTAGTACTATGGTCTGCAGGCCTTGTACAGAACACCAAATAACACCACATGGAGGACCCAGAGTTACACCTAACAATAACTTTGGACCTGTGCTTCCTCATTAAAGACTGTAAAACTGAGATCTGGCTAAAGCTGTAAAACCTACTTTAAGGTAAAATGCATGCCGCCACTATAGACATAGATGTTATGCAAATGCAAAAGACACTCATTAGGATTGAGGGTTGTGCAGAAAAATATCAAGGCTATAGCTTCTTAGCATTTTTGCTGCAGCTGCTAATGGTAAACAACGCAGCATCCATCATACACGAAAAGTACATCTGTGATACTGATACTGTCAAACAAACAAGATGACATTTTTTGCCACCCCTAAATTGTCAGATTTTTTTTAGCTCATAATTTAACTCTTTTTGAAAATGTTGTTTGTATAAGGGTTGATCCTTGACAGTGAGACTTTTCTGACACTCTCAAGTCATCCAAAACTAATGGTGGGCAATTGTCCATTTACAAAGCATTTCTTTTACCATGGACTTAGATTTCTGGCTTCTGCATTTATGTCCATTTTATGTAGCCCACAGATCATACTCACTACAGCCTGAGAGAAAAACTTCTGGTATGTCCAGTGTCAAGTTCTATAATACATATTCAGTTGTGATACTTCACATTTTTCACACTTAAATTCACTTAAATTATGACAATCACTTCTGGCTCCAGTCTATTGCAGTTTTATACCTTGCAAGACATCACAGTCTATTGGTCCATTATAGAATAGATAGAATAGAAAGCTTTATTGTCATTGCACTGCGGTACAATGAGATTAAAATGCCACATCTGATCAGTGCATAGAGAATTAAAAAAATAACGACAATCACACAAACACACATAATAAAAACCCAATAAATACCCAATTAAATACCCTGCATGTTAAAATTGTATTGCACATTAAAATGTTCTGTTATTGCACGTAAAAGCAAGACTGAAATCTGATTGATTGATTGGCAAGATGGCGGCGCGCATAGACGCAGCATTTTTTTGGCTTCCTGATATACAATCACCTCTGCTCATTCAAGCTCAACCAAACAACTGTGTGTGGTCACAATCCCACACACACCAAGGGGGACAGTAGGCAACAGGTGTAAAAAGAGACGATAACACCCGCAGTAAACCTTTTGTCCTCTGTTTGACTCCTGAACCCCGAGCTGTCAGCGCTGGCATACGACGACAGCTGTGAAAATGGCTGCTTATTTACCTCACAGCGAGCGTGGTGAACTCTACGTGGGTCTAAATCACAGAGCCACAGGTGAGCTGTTACTGGATCCTTTGATAAAGCATTTGGAGAGCACATATTTTCTACAGATGACTTAAAGCGGTTTTTGAAAGGCAGAGAAAACGGCAGCTGATGTAATGTAGCAGGCGGGTACTTCAGCAGCACTCGAGACAGGAGTAAATCACAGTCGGCGCTCACAATGATGACACACAGCTGTTGGGTTGTTAATATGTCATGAGAGAGACCAGGGAGTTCATCTTTTTGACACCAATCAGCCCCAATCTTTAAACTGACCTTGTCTTGTATTTACTCTGTTTAAATTGTGTGATAGTGGTTTAAGTTTCTTGAAATTAAATAAAGTGAAAAATATATAGTATATGTAGCAGAAAGGATATGCTATAACCTGACTCAGACGGTACTTTAGATTAAAAACTGATCAATAATTAGATAAACTACCTGTCAAAGACCACACTTCAGTGCAACATAATTCAATTAGTATACAGTAAAATGGTTATTTAGTCATCAAACCTGAAACATGATAATACTATTGGTCGGAACTGGCAGTTGGTCCAATGATATCTCTTTGCCCAGAGCAGGACAAGATTGTTCAATTTGTAAACTCATAAATCTCACATCCATTTCTTCTGACAGTTCTGTTCAGTAGAAAACTATGCAGATAGTCTGGGTGTTTTACTGAGCGGTGGGAAGTATGGCACATGATTACAACAGTTTACAACAAAAAGTTGGCAGCAGTGACGTTTTAATGTGCTATACCAATTTTTCATGTCTTCAAAGAAATGCACAACATATCCAATAAAATATAATGCTCAAACTGTGGAGAGTATGAAGCTTCTATGCTCCAACACTCTGCTTACAGCACCAGTCACACAATAGCCTTGTTTCCACTCTGGGGTCCATAACGGTTCGGGTCAGTACGGGACAGTTTGGTATAGGTAACCCCTGAAAGTCGAGCGACGTGTGCAACGTGAACAATAATGTCATCGAAGTGCCACAAAAGTCATGTGTATATTTGAGAACCACACTTTTTGAAACTTAGATGCATTGTTAATAATTAATATAAGAGTAAATCCTGTTGTAGCTAGGACAGGCTGGAGCAGAAGCCCGTATTTTGATGCAGTAAACAGCTAGTTTTGGTTTATTCGCATCTTTCTAAACATTAAATTTATAGAGATGCACCAGTTTCCTGTAATTTAGGGACTCAGTATTTGAGGCACAGGTTCTGCTTGTGTTTAATGCAGTGGAGACGATAAATACAATGTTTAAATTCAAAAAGCCAGAGCTGTAGGAAGTTGACTCTGTTTAAAACCTGAAAAAGCTGTTGCTAAAAAATGCTACCATTTTCATTGGGATGTTTTCTGTTTGAATATGACATTTATCACAAGGTGAGTGAGGTCAATATTTAGCTCCACCTTTTCCAAAGCGAACCACAAAGCTGGACCCATTTGGAAACCCAAGCGGGGGTGTCCCCAAAGTGGTACAGTATGGTATGCTTTTCGAGGATGCTTAGGGCCCCGTTTGGTAATGGAAATGCACCAAATGTCACCAATGTTTACATCAACAACTTGCCCAGACTCAGCCTTCCTCATGCCACACAAACATGAGGGCCACAAGTTATTTTAATATAGTTATATTAGTTCACCAGCAGAATATTCTCCGAGAGTCAATTGTATTGACACATACAACCACCTCAGGATAAAGTCTTGAGAATGGTGCATGTATTAAAAGGGCTTGGACAGAGGTATCTGGAGGCCCCAACACATTTCTATATAAGCCTCTTATGCATTTATATTGAGTCAGACACTATGCATTCCAAACAGGCGTTTAAGAGAAGTGCCTGAGGCTTGTCTAGTTCGAGTCTAATCAAGAGGGAAGTACACAAAGCACATACATTTCTCTCTTATCAAGATCAAGACATGATGAGCGCCAAGTTCTGTATATATAAAGTTTCATCTGTCTAACCCCATCATCAAGTCTAACCTTTAAATCTGGCTCGAGTATGTTTCACGTAGACGTATATGTACAAAACAGCATGTCAGACTCTTTGTTTGAGGAGACAATGATTTCTCCGTCTCCTCAAACTGTCAGCGAACGCCAAAACTACTCCTGTAAGACACGTCCAAGTTTAGAAGCCAATAAATTCTGTCTGGCAAAATAGCTGTAAGTGAGACGGGATTAACGAATTAAGACACAGCCAAAAAGGGGCATCTTCAAACGGAGGCTGAAGATTTTCCCTGATATGAATTCAAAATGCATAATCCATCCTCACTGATATTTTTAGCCACAAGTTTGGAGCTGTATCTGAATCGGTCTTACGCTGAGGAACTCCCCTGTCATTTTTTATTTCCCCTGTTCTCTTTTTTTTTTTCCTTTTGGAAGTTTCCTCAAACCTCTCCTATTTTAGTATGTTCCTCCTGACAATATTTACCCTCTTGTGTAAAGAGAGGAAAAAAAACGTCGCTAAGCTCCCTCAAAACATACTGCGTGATGTGCTCCATCCTGAGGGGGCTGCGGAGGATTGTCCAGCCGGATCCACTCGCAACTCTTTATAAGGACCGGAGAAAAAAGGCCCGGCCGACTCTAAATTTAGACACACTTTATTGAGCCTGATTTTTTTTTTTCTTTTTCTTTTTTTTCTTCAGTGCTGGTGTTGGGAGTCTCTGAGCAGAGCCATGTGGGCGGCCGCTGGGCTCTCCATCAGAGTGATAATGATCAGGGTGATAGTAACGGCAGAGGAAACATGAGAGACAAGAGAAAGGATGAGTGCGAAGTGGTGGGTGGTGAGAGGAGTGCTGTCATTGAGTAAGTTTACATGAGCCGGAGTATCACAGTTTGATGGGCAAATAGCTTTTATGTTCACAGTAATTCATACATGTTTACTTGGTGAGTATTATGATTTTTGCATTATCTTTTTGCGTATATACTCGACTAATGTAGTTTTTTGTGTCTATGTTTTTTGTGCAAAAACATAAAAAATATCTGATTGCAGCAAAACATTATTTTTTTCACAATCAAGAGGAACAGTCTATTGGAAACTAGCTGTAGGTAAGTTTATGTGGCACTATCACGGTTAAATAAACAATAAAGTAATCACTCAAACATGCAGTGTGTATTTTTTTGTTTTTATAACCGAATTAGGACATAACATAAGAACTGAATGAAAAAAATGAGACCTTAAGATTGTGTCATGTTCAGCCCATGACAGGCTTTGGCCAATCATGTACTCACATATACTCATCAAAAGGGTCTGGACTAAAGGATGTCTCCATTGGTTGCTTGGTCTGCACGTTGTGTCAATATTGAATCAATGGTGGCAAAAAGCAAACAGGAAATGTCTACTTCAGCACTGGTTATGACTGTTTACATAGAACAGCGCAAAAAATAAATAAATCACATTGGTCTGACGCTGAATTCAGAGCTAAAAGTTCAAGGTCAGCTCTATTTTGATGTGGTGAATTGGTTCAGTTTATATTTGGTATTAAAGTAAAAGCAGTCAGGCTTTTACTGAGGTCCGATCAGGCTAAACCAACCATGCTAAAATTGGGCCTTTTCCAACAATCCCAAAATCCAGGAACTACTGAACTTACATTAGTCAAATGTGCCGTGCCTTAAGTGTGAAACGTGCTTGGTCACGCTGTTGCCTGTGTGTTCCCTTGGAGATATATAGATTGACAACCACTCACATATGCATTGAGCAACTCCACGTTACCAGTTTCTACATGCATGTCTTTGGACAATAGGAGGAAGCCACTTTTCCAGCCTTGCAAACCCATTTCACAATTCCAGAAATAAAACCAAGGTTAAAAGAAAATAGAAGTAGCCCTTAAGATTCAGTCGTTTACACTCATTAGTTATCACTCTGGAGGGTGTTGTCCCATTCCTGTATAACATAACTTCTAATGTGATTGATTTTTTTTTATCTTTTAGAATTTTATTGCTTTTGTTGTATAATATATGCAAAAATAATACACACACAAGACAAAACAAAACACAAAAAAGTCACTGATTCATTGATTGATTGATTTGGGATTATAAACAGCTCTCTTAAGGTCTCATCGCTGCATTTCCATTTGGTTCAGGTCTTAGATTTTGACAAGCCCATTCCACAAACTTGATTCTGCTGTGGTCATTTTTCTAATCTTTAGCTGTGGGACAGATGGCCACACATTTGCCTCTACGGTAGTTACCTTCATTAGTTTCAAAGCCAAATGCAATTCTAAAACCAAAATGTCTGAATCACTTACTTCTCCTTAAAGTCACTGTCTGTCACTGTGTGGCTATGTATATATTTGGAAAGTGTAAAGAAAACTCTGAGATGAGTAGAAGATCCTAAAACAGGCTATTGTTATTTATTTAACCACTATAATATGGGCCAAAATGGACCATTGTTGGGAATATTGCTTGATTCCTGCCAAGTCTCACATTTTTGTCTTTTGTCGTGGTGAGGTGGAGAAAGCCAAAACTCTGCTGCCGTCTTAATATTTGTTTTGCTGAGACGACACTTGGCTTAGACCTGCGTAAGTATTTGGCAGCTGTCAGAACCTAAGATGTATAGATGCCACAGTAGCTCACTTTCTTAATCTTTTCTTATTATTCTAAGTTAAAAGCTTATACTGATTGCTGAAATTGGGAGATAATGTTTACGAGCACAAACAAGATGCTTAAAACCCTGATTAAATGGATACTGTTAGCCACTGGTGATGCACTGTCTGGACCATATTTACAAGAACGACCCTGTGGACTAGAAAGTCACCTGATGGGCCACAAACCACTGGCTCTGGTCTATATATGTATTTTATGCGCATATATCCATAAATCCTCCACCTCTACTACCCTACATACCTGCGCTATCAGGTCTTATCTCCAACGCCAAACATATTTCACAAGAGCTTTGACCTCCGCCATCCAAATTTACAGCCAATGACACACTTTTATCCACCTTTCTGCCTCTCAGTCTTATCTGTCCCACGGCCGCGTGATCCCAACAAAGTGTAGTCCGTGTGCCAGCTCACGGGACGGCCCTACTGTGCCAGAGGTTAATACTGTTGCGACTAGAACCTGGAAAAAGAGAGTGGAAGCAGCAAGTATGAGATGAATGAACACTTTTGGATGTTTACCATGAATGTAATATAATGTGTTGATACAGATCCATTCATCTCCTGCTTTTCTTTCACAGGTCACAGGAAAGTGGAGACTACATGAGCTTCTTTGAGTGTGAGGACAGTTAACGGAAAGACTAACACCTTTCATACATGCACTATCCTTTGGATTTTATACTAGCTTGAGTTAACTTGCACAGCAGGTGGATTCTTATAAGATTTGTAGGTTCACAAACTCACTGAAGTCCATCTGGTCCTGCTGACATTAAATGTAATTTCTCCCAGACTTGCAGATCATTTTGCAGTATTGGCAGTTATGAATGTGTTTTAGGTTTAACAGCAAAGCATCTCTTCACACTACTAATGTAAACAACATGACGTTGCTCTGATCGGCTAAAATAACCTGTTGATAGTCAGTTACTCACAGGTTGTTCATCCAGTCACCTTTAAAAGTACCTGCTGTTTGCAAATGTTTTCTTTGTTTTCTCAATAATGTTGAGAAATCCTCTAAAAGAGCACAGAGAGTAGGCTATATGTGTGTTGTTTGTGGTGTTCATGTGATGTGTGTAAAAATATTTCTGCCTTAACTGCAAAATTGTACTCATTTGTCTGCTAGCTTTTGGTAGTAAACATGGAGATTTTTACACAATAGTTGAGCATCATACAATGCTCCAGACAGACAACCACCCACTCACAATCATTTACTAGGAGCACTTTTAGATTCAACAAATCACATTTAGCTCTATGGATACAGTCTATGGATCACTATAGATCTATGGTCTCCTGTCAGTATATTTAGCCTCCTGTGCCATATTTCCAAAGTCTTCTTTTGCAAAGCTCTTGTTCTTTGCATCAAAAGCAGTGAGTGCACAAATTCATTCTCTTAACAAGATGTAAAGCTGTCTTCACATTGCCACATTATGGGATTAACAGTTTTTACAGGAGAAAGACGCCCAGTATTTATCTTCTCACAATGGCCTGAAGACATGACAGACTCCAAAAAGGGAAGCTGCCTGGTGACCTTGCCAGTGAGCAGACAGGTGAGCAGAAAAAAACCCCAAAAAACTTGGATTTGCATAGGAGCTGCCGAATTGAGGAGTCATGCAAGAAAAGCTTCAACTGCCATTCAAATGAGAAACAAATGAGATTCAAACCAGGATCAGACAGAGCAGGGGTTGAGCAGGTGAGGAAAGGACTGGGTTTGTGTCTCGGTGTATGTCTGTCAGCTCCTCTGTGTTTGAGGGATAAAGTGAGACAATGCTAACAGTGGTGCCTCTGGGAAAGGACCAACTGTAAGAGTACAATGTTTACACACAGTAGACATGTTCACACTACTGATGTGTTTTTAAAAGAATTCCCACACCTTGACTAAAAAAAAAAGTCTCTGGTGTCTTTAGGATTAGATTTTAAGGGTTTAATTTGCCAGTTTTTCTAACTTCTGGTCAAGAGATTTTTCATTTAATGAGGGACAGCATCTTTCATTTTTCAACATCAAGAGTTAGTGAATCAATTGTATGCGTTTAATTTGTAGATTCATTTGTATACAAGCCCACATCAGTGACAGCCAGTAGAGATGACTATTAGAAAAAGAAAATGTATTTATGGGGGACATTACTCTATTCAATACGCATTGTGACTGTTGCTAAGTAAACATTCATTTGAATCATTTTCTACCTTTTATCCTGGTCGTGGGAGGGCTTCAGGAGAGTATCTTGTGGGTGATTAGAATTCTAAAGAACATCAAGTCATTTGTAGGTCCAGAGATCAGGCTGTAACAGTATAAGTTTACATATGATGACGGCATGAAAGACGGTAAAGCTGACATTCATTCATTTTCTACCATTTGGTCCCATTGGGGGTCGTAGGTGGCTGGAGCCTATCCCAGCAGCTTTGGGTCTGAGGCGGGGTACAGCCTGGACAATGGCCAGTTAGTCGCAGGGCTGACATTTAGACACAGACAGATAATGACAGACAACACAGTCACACATTCATTCAATAGGGGCACTTTAGGTTCAATTCAACTACATATGCATGTTTTAGGCGGTGGGAGGAAGCCGGACACGGAGAGAACCTACAGTCATGCAGACTCCTCACAGAGATACTCACAGAGAGACCAGGCTCCCAGGAATAAAACCCACAACCTTGTTAACTACTCTGCCACCATGCACCCGCCAAACTTAACCTTAAATAAACAAAAACCATATGAGCTTTCATTATTTCTAAACGCCAATGAATAAAAGGAGGTCATCTTAGTGTGATTTTTTTAGTTTCAAATAGCCTGGATGAAGCCTTAGTTTACGGACTATAAGATCCTTCTCCTTACATTCAAATCTATAATCTCCCCATCCTGCACCTTTAGGTCCTCCTCATCCCTCCATCTCACTGTACCCCTGTCTGCCTGAGGACCACCTCTGGAACTCACTCCCCCCTGACCTCCACCAGTTTTTAATCAATCTCATTTATCAGTGTTTTTAATGATGTCTATTTAAGTTGTCTTTATCTTTTTCTTTCACATTTTTATCTGACTTGAACAGTGACCTTGAGTATTAGAAAGGCCTTTAAATTAAATGTATTATTATTATTATTATTATTAAATGGATAGAAGTGTGGACATTAGATGCTTTGCAATGTTCGTGCAATGTTTAAATGTTAAGCTAAGAGATGCTATGAGACTTGTCTGTAGAAACACGCCTTACTCTAACTGCATAAGAAGTGTCATGTTAGTGCTGTTTTCAAAATGAAACCTACAGTGTTGGGACAAACCATGACATCAGAACTGTGGACACACCACTGAAGACAAAGGCTCTCTGTGGACGACTAGAGGCGAGGCGTGGTCTGATGGGACAGAGGCTCTTCACTGCAGCCGTCCTGACTTCTGTCTGTGTGTCACACATGAAACACAAGAAACAAACAACTGAAAAGCAACAGTAAAATGTTTCAAACCCATGTTGTTCTTCGTCTACAGAATGACTGCTGGATCTCACCCTCATAAATCTGTAGCATGGACGCTTACATATCATCAGGACAAAACACAATTCTGTGAAACTCCATGTCTCCAGCTGAGGAACGCGGATTGGAGGTGGAGTAGGAGGAGAACCACGGCTCATACAGAGCGGCCAAACAAAGAGCCGATGGAGAGGAGGGATTTATGCGGTGTGTGTTCTCACGTAAACACGTTTCACTCAGCACGCCGCCTGCCCACACCATACTCCTGTATTTATGATGTTCTGGCCACTGCATGTCGCCTCAGACACACTGACAGAACACTCACAGCAGAAATATCAATGATGCTTCCATTTTGAATGAACTATATAACACAAAGAAAAGACCTCTACGTTAAAACAAACCATCAGGTGACAAATATAAAGATGCTTATATTGGACAAACTGAGTACTGCCGGATGAGAAGCACATAATCTCAGGCAGAGAACATGCATAGTCCTTTAATTTTATTTTTTTCAGACCTATTTTCATTGGTTTTGTTCATAGACAACAGCATGTCCCTGCAGGGCTACCGTAGCTGTCCAGAAGCTTGAGAAAAGAGGGGTTTAATAGACGAATGAACTACTGCAGTATATCGCACTACATTTAGGGCTATGTCCACTGTTTAACTACATGTATTGACTTGTATGACAGTAAAGTATGAGACATAGGAGACTTTATATATTATTAGACTTTTGCTTCTGATTCCTGTTAGTGTGCCACAGTCTGGAGAACAGAACTAGCAGATTTGAACATCATTTAACTGCAATAGCACCTTCCCCTCTGTTTGCATAATCTGTGGTTTTTATGTTAGATTTTGGAAACAAAGCATATTTTGAGGGGCTATAACAATTACTGGTTCAAGGAATACTGAAGTTAGCAGCTTTTGAGAAATCCAGGTAAGTGGCAAAAGCAAAGTAGAACCTTGCTTTGCAGATATGAGCTGCTGGACTATGGATTATTGTGTATAAGTGTCTCTGTTGTCACTGACATCACTTGTTGATGTGGGAAATAAAGTTTATAAAGTTTAACGTTCTGCCTTAAGGGAATACAGTACAGTGCAAAAGTGTGAAGATGTGCTGTAAAGTAAGAATGCTGTCAACAATGTACAATTTAAATGTTTTTTTTTAATCAATTTACCAAATGGAAAATAGAGTTAAGAGATGAAAACCTTCGATTTTTAGAGCAAACTCAGAACAAAGAGTCTGGATGGTTTAACCCTGATCCCAACATCATAGAGTCTGACCTGGTTCTAGTTGGGATTACATGGTCTGGTTTAGTCTAGTCCCTTCTGTAATAGACTGGTTTAGTCCAGTTTGGCCTGGTTTTGTCTGGGATTCTCTAAATGTTTGAACAGAACTTCCCACATCATTTACATTAGAGACAGTGGAATTGCTAGAACTGCTTCTGTTTTGAGGCAAACTCTCACCAACTATTGATTTGATTTAGAATTGTCTTTTGTTCTTTCACTTTGCATTTTGTAAACTAAAAAAAAAAATCACCATACTTTATAGTTTATTTTTATTTAACTATAGGATGGATTGTTTTATCAAAGGTCGAGGGGTTGCTGATACAGAAATACGCCTTTTGTTTGCATACAGCAAATTGAAATTTGATTTAAAGTGTCATTTTGTTCAGTCTGAAGGGGAGTCCTCTTCCTCAAACAGTCGTAAATCTTTACAGGCCGTTGCAGAGAGGAGTGAAGGTGCTCACCGTATGGCTGAATTTCACACAGACAGAAGAAGAAGGCCTGGGCACGCTCTGGGACAGCACCTGGGTTGTGAAAAAGGTGTCTGGCGAGACTTTAGAAAAGAAAAAAAAAAAAAAAGCGGGATGTGCAAACAGCAGACGAGCATTGGTGAGCATGTATGAGATCTATCTACACAAAACCCACCTGCCCTTCAGTGTAGCTCCAGTGACAACAAATGCAACAAAAGCATCCGTGTGATACGCCCAGCCTGGAGGGGCCGCCTCGTCGAGCAGCCATTCAGCAGCCGTTCACCTGTAAGGAGTGTTCAAAACAGCTGTATCTTATTAAAAGCCTTTATACACATGTTATTCTTCATCTGCGCCAGTTAAATTAAAGAGAGTTTTTTAAGTCTCTAGAGTATGGTCTAAAGCTTTAATATGCGCTCAAGGACACTGCTCTGGAGTTTTTAATCATAATTTTACAATATTTCCTTAAGAGCATGTGAAAAGCTACGGTAGTCCTGCAGGGACATGCTGTTGTCTAAAACCTTTTAAAACACAACACGTTTTGTCCATAAACGCCTGTACTACTACTATACTGTTGTAGCTTCTTTGACAACATGTAGGCCTCTGTTCAGCCTCCTACTGATGTCCAAACTATCAGTATGACACAGGGTAGACAAGGCATCTTTCATATTCTTGTATATATCATGGAATCAGAATATCATTATGTTAAAAATGACTAAAAATGGAAATGTGAGATAACTTGCCCCATTACAGTGTGAGTTGTCACATAATAAGAGGCAAGAAAGGGAACAACCACTGCCAAAGGTGCCAGTTTTTAACCTAAATGAAACAGAATTAGGATAAATCATGGCCCCTGTTCCCAGCTGGAAGTTTAATATGACTTCCCCCAAATCACAAAGACAAGTTGACCCATGCTCCAATGTGCAAGGTCAGCTACTCTATATCCAAAAGTTGTCTTAAATCAACATAATATATAATGTAATAAATGTAACAGAAAACGTTGGTCTCTTGTCTAACATCTACAAATGTAAAATATGTTAAGATTCGTTTATAGAATTAAATTCTTATGAAAAATATCTACTCAAGCATGGCATTTGACCAACTGGAGACACAAAACTTGTTAAGAAGTTAAAATGCCAGTAGTGTGACAACATGCCCTGGTTTCCACAGAAATTTTATATTGGCGTGAAAATACTGACACACAAGCTCTCATGTGCGTCTGCTAGAGGTAGATAGTTGCTGCCATCTAGTGGTAGTAAAAAGGTTTTGTTTTCTGTTTGACCTCTCAGATCAGAGTTGCACATTAACTTGTTACATTTACTCATGTTCATGTGCTTGAGTCATTTTTTGTAAAGTTACAAGACTAAGAAGAATGCAAGTATTATTTTTTATTTTGCTTATACACCAATCAGGCATAACATTGTGACACTGACGGTGCAGTGAATGACACTGATTATCTCTTCATCATGACACCTTTAAGTCAGAGGGATATATTAAGCAGCATGTAAACATTTTATCTCAAAAGTTGTCGTGTTACAAACAGGAAAAATGGTTTAGAGGATTAGAGCGAGTTTGACAAAAGCCAAATTGTGAAGGCTAGACAGAGAATCTCCAAAACTTGAGCTCAGGTGGAGTGTTGCCAGATACCACAGAACACCTTCAGGGGTCTAGTGGAGTCCATGCCTCGACAAAAAGGGACTAACACGATATCAGGCAGGTGGTCATGATGTTATACCTGATCGGAGCTAACTACAGTAAACAAGTTGACATTGTTGCATTGGTAAATTTTATAAAAAGTACACACTTGCAACTATTCCAGCCAAAACCTGTCTGTGGCCACTGTTTATTCATTCAAATGTATTTTTATATTACAATGTTCAAATAAAAAAATCAAAGAAAACAAATGTAAAATGAAAAGACAATGAGGTCTGTGCTGCTACCAGAAGTCACTAATGAAATGAGCACAAACTAAAACCACGTCAGAGCGTACCGTACTCTGTTCACTGATCATGTAACAGCGCTGTACAACTGTCCCCTCTGTTTTATTCTCCCTCAAATCTCTTTCAACTCAACAGAATGTTGATTTTTTTTTTCATCCATCCAGCAGTTTCAGGATGCTCTCTCTCTCCTTCAGTGCTTTCCAGGCCTGGTCTTTCTCCTTTTTGGTCGGAGTGCGTTTCTTTTGCCGAGCTGCCATGATTCTCCGGAATGCCTCCATGACCTCGTTGTCTGCCACTCGCACCCGCTGCCTCAGCTCCTGCTTTCTCATCTCCTCCTTCGCCAACCTGGGACAGAAAAGTGGAACAATACTATAATTTTTATATATAAGTGTATCTTAAGTTAAACCCCGTTTTATCACAAGAGCAAGTCGGACAGGTAACCAAGTCAGGTCTGTTGGAGTTTCCTGGTTTTGGAATCCTCAAAATTCTGTTAAAGATTACACTAAAAAAAAAAACTGTACATGCCACCTTAAAGAGCAAAAGATCACTTGCAGATAAACTCCTCACCTGAGCAGCTCCTGTTTGCGCGCTCTGTTGTGAGCGCTCAAGGCTTTGAGCTCTGCTTGTCTCTTCTGGAGCTCGGCCAGCACCTCGTCCTCAGAGTCTCCTCCAGGTCCCGGTCTCTCCTCAGAGTCCAGCAGTCCCTGAGCCACCAGCTCCTCTTTGATCCTCGCCTCCAGAGACCGAGTGTGAGGGACACTGTGGAGAACAAAAGAGTACGTCATCTACACTCTTCTTCTGTGGACATTTGAGGCCACGTAAAGAACAATCAAAGAAACTACAAATACCTAAAAGCTTTCCCTTGGCTCCGAGGGGATGTTCCAGCTCCATCATTAACGTCCTTCCCAGTGATGTCTGGTATGGGAGAATCCTCCATAGGGGATATAATGTTCTCCTGAGAGAATAAGAATAACAGTTGTATTAGCATGACTTTAAAATAGGATTTAGTAGAAGTTGGAGTGAGCGTACCTCTACAAGGGCCTGCAGCAGACGCTGTGTGAGAGGACCGAAGGGACAGCCATCTTCTGGAGATTCGTGCTGGGACTCAGACTTCTTCAGTAGTGAGTCTACATCTGAATGAAAAGAAAAGTAAAGTAAACAAAGTCCTGCCCATTCAGGAAGAAACAATATCAAAACAACTTTGTGCAGCATGTTCATAAAAGCCTCACAAAATCAATGCAACTGATAAACCATTGTAAAGTTCGCAACCGCCAAGTAGTATTTCCTCTTTAAATATGGGGTGTGTCTTTTTTAAGTAGAGGTGACACATTTACACTAATAGAGCCCTACAAGGACAAGCTGTTGTCTGTGAGAAAAAACAGTGGAATTAGGTCCAATGGGGGTTTCACTATAAACATTTGCCTGCAGCAGTGTACTCTGCACAACTGAGGTGTGCACTGTAGGATGATTAAACATGAACTGGCAGCATCAACTTGAGCAGCATTCATGAGTTGCAAAGAGAGTTTGAGGTACATTGGACACATACATATAGATCTAGTTAACCGATTTGAAAGGACACTATACTACGGTTATTTACAAACACTGCAGGATTCTGTCCCTAAATTTCTGACACTGTTGTGCTGTAGGCAATCTTTCGTTATACAACTCTGAGTCATTTTTGTTCCTTGTCATTTTGCCATGATTAATTACTTCTTTGCCAAGAAGGGCAAAAATCACACAGGTTGACAGGGGCAAAACTATTTATACATCACCCTAAAAGAACAGTGCACTCACCTTTTGCGTCCAGCTCAGATAAAGGCCCTCCCATCAGATTTTTCTTCTTGTCATTGGCTCGTGCTCCTTCCCTCTGCTCCTCCAGTAGATCCTCCTGTGCCCACCGCTGGGAGTAGTGTTTCCCTAGGGCTGGAATCTGATCAGATAAACCAGAATCCACCATCAAATGTTAAAATAATACTAGTAGGGACTTATATAACATCATCAATTGTAGATTAGAATGTTAACTCATACTTTGAAGTACTCTGCTTCATCCTCTGGAGGTTTAAGAAGTTCCTCTAGCAATCGAATTTCTTCATTTGTTATATCGGCACAGTATGGCTCCACTGATGCCCAGAATCTGAAATAAAGTGGTTTCATAGAAATAAAACCCACTTGTGAGTAGTAGTAGTAGTAGTAGTAGTAGTAGTAGTAAGGATGATGGCAAATCCCTTTACCTGTTGGGAGCATCATTTTTAGGAACTCTGGGAATGTCCTGTGGGTCCTCTGTAAATTCATACTCTTGGACTTTGGGCTGTAGGTTTTTGGACTTGGGCCGACCCGGACCTGGACCAGGGGCGTGACTGCCTTTGCCATCTAACTTCTGCTTCTTTGGTTTGTGCCGAGATGTGGCAGCAGGATCCGGGTCTTTTCCAATCTTCAGGAAGCGTTTGTCTCCTTTCTTGTCCTGCCAGTCTGTAAGAATCTGAAATATAATCCAAAATTTTTTAGTCATGACCACAAGGCTACTTTTGTTCATCTAAAGCCTTTTAAAACATTTTTGTCAGCTATGCTGTGGCAGCATGATAGCTATGCAAGGCAGTTTCCCATGATTTCAAAGGGAAATTAGTCACACAAAATCATTAAAATAAATTGTTGTTGAAGCTAACAACAGCATTGTATAGGGCAGTATATGTAACAAAATCTTAGGATACAATAATATCAAAATAACTTCATGCCCTAACTTCATGATGTTTTATGAAAAAAACAAAAACAAAACAACAAAAGTCAGAGCTGAGGTTCCTGGGAAAAAAAGATGTGACTTGGTCGATGTTGACAACAGTAGGTATTACTGTGTTTCCCCCACTTGAGCGAGAAAGAAAGACATTTTAGCCCAAAAGATCTATCTATAACACAAGCCAAAAAGCACTTGCTATTGTGATATTGTAATGCTGACAATATTTTTACATCCTTTGACACCAATCATGATTTCACTTTGTGTAAGTATGACGATACAAACTGTGGATACACATTTGACTGTAAATATTCTCAGTGTTTTATAAATGTCTGATTAAATGAATATAACCCTAAAATTAGGCATCAGATGGTAATATGGTTGTACCCTCAATATCACCATACTGAGTGAACAACAATAATGGCATGTGTAAGGAAATGTTTTGGTTGTTATATTATTAAAATACAGATACGATTATTACATACAAATCGTTTTATTTTAAAATGTACACACTTCTCCAAAACTTCTCCTCAATGTGGTCTCTTGACACTTCATAAAGTAGCCGGTCCTAACTCTCTGGTACCTGTCTCTGTTCCTCCAGGGCTCTGAGGCGGCGGCTGGCTGAAGACAGGAGGGTCTCCAGCTCCAGCTGCAGCGTGTCCAGCTCCTCGATCCCGATGCCATCGTCCTCTGAGCGGCCGAGCACAGCGGTGTAACGGGGACACACCTTCACATGCTCCACGGGCTTGAAGTCATAGTATTTCAATGGAGGGCAGTCCTTCAGTTCACTCATGATGCTGAGGGGGGTGAGCTGGGCAGTGGGAATATCATTTAAACTGTACCAGACAAAGAAATATGGTTAATCGAAGATCTAGTGACATACTGATGTATCTACCTGTGTTCATTCACACACCCACATTCACTTTCACGCACATACGTAAACTCACGTACACACGCCACTGCTGTTGCTACAGAAGAGACCCCTCTCGGCCCAAACGCAAAAAGGTCTATTAATTTTTACGAAAAATCGCACTAATTTCACAGATGTGCAAATATTCCCTTTACTTGAAATATATTTACCTATACGAAACTCCTAAAGAAGCAAACAACAGTAAATAATCACATTTGTATATGTTTGGGAGAAACGATTATTACCGTCAGTGAATGGCGTCCATGATGGAAGAAACCAATACACCTAAAGAGGGGGAACGGAAACGTTTTTAATTCAGAATTGAAATAAACGTCCATAAAACGTAATTCTATACCTAAACCACAACTAGACACATAATAGAATTATAAATTAAGAATCACAGGGGATATTAAAAATTATGTTAACTGAAACAAACAAGAGACATCTTTAACTGGGAGACTGTTAAAATGGTACAACCGGAACGAACCATAAAGCATCTCTGTGCATTAACATTTAAATAAATCAGCAAAGCTTGTGATTTCCTTCTTTAATTTTACTATGAAGGGGTTTTCACAACATTTTCTATAGATTTTTATTCAAAACTTTTAGTCAGTGTGCCATATGGTTGCCTCTTTTGTAGAGAACATAGAATGTATAAATAAGGTAGAGAACTGTTGGACGCAGAGTGGCGCTTCGTTTTCAACACCGTGTAGTCTCAGCAGGCGGGGCGCTCGTTACAAACGGAGGGAGCGCACTTCCTTTCTACGAAACTTGAAACGCTAAACAAACGCACCTTTCTTTTCGCCGACAATGTAGGATTTACGGAAGAGGAGTCCCAGGCGTGGCAGTAGAACTTCCGTCTTCTGCGGCTCCAAAATGGTAAGATATATCTCCTAAACCTGTGTTTTCTTTAATATATCTCATTTTTATCTATATCACCCGTGTGTTTGTGTAAATCCTAGTTAGCTAACTAGCACCGTGTTGCTCATTGGTGGGTTTTTGCTAGCCACTGAATGAGGTTGGACGGGCATCTCTGACAGAGCTTGCAGAGACTGTCAGGTTGAGCATATGATATATATTTCTCTCTCTTAAAACCATTTCGATAAATAAAGCTATCTTTACATTCGTCTGTTTGACAAAAAGAAAGCTTTAGATATTGCTCGTGTATACAGAATGTTGTTATTAGCTAACTAACCACTCAAAACATATTTTGGATTAAGTTCGTGATGTTAACATACATTTTAGTCAAGACAAGAAAGTGCGAAATGCTTTTCTATATTTTTCCAATGTTTGGCTCGATGTTTAAATGCAAAAATAGTATTTTGTAAGCAGCTGTGTGTCTGCACATCTACTAGCCTATTTGCAGTAACTGTCCAGAAACATCTCCTTAAATGAAACATTTTTTTTCTCCTTCCTCACTTCCTTACTAACATTGGAAATAACTAGCTCAATTCCATGACCCATACTTACTAATCTTTCTTCACTTGCATTTTTAGAGATTGTTTGCTTTGTATGGAATATATTAAATTTCCAAAAAGTGGGTTGCCATGTTATGTCAGCATTCCTCAGCTCATATCCATGCAGCAGAGAAATTCTAAGAAGATATATGTCACATTTAATTAACACAATTGAAAAAAGTTTCAACCACATGGCCTCTCCCTGACAGTTCTCTTCTTTGTGTCCTCTGCAGACTGCGACTTTACGCCCCTACTTGAACGCAGTGAGGGCCACTCTGCAGGCGGCCCTCTGCCTGGAGAACTTCTCCTCTCAGGTGGTGGAGCGCCACAACAAGCCTGAAGTAGAAGTCAGGTATGCCTCGCTTTAAAATCCTCCCTGTTGTGCTTCGAGGGTGTTTGCAGATGAGCTTGTGTAGACTTGTGCAAACTTGTGTAAGAGCATCTCAGAGGTTTAGCAAAAAGGACACAAGCTCGGGCAGGATATGGAGAGCAGGTGTTGCTTAGTCACAGATCGCACATAGAAAAGACTTGTCATCTGTAAATACTACATACATTATTTCATCTGGTCTGGTGGAAGACTAGTTTGATTGGCATGTGTGATAAAACTGCATTGCAAATATATTGTCACTGCATTATTAAGATTCACAATGAACCTATGGGCTGCTTGCCTTGAATTGCAAAATTCCTTTAGTTGTCCCAGACCTACAGTTTTTTGTAGTGAGAAGGCTGCAAATTAGTGCTTTTAAAGTGATAGTCCAGTATTTTGTAAAAGTGGGTCTATGAGATATTTAGAGATCGTTGCTAGCAAACTCTCTCAGCAAAGTCTTGGAAAACTTCAAAAATACTATTATTACAAGTATCTTAGACATAATTGTACTTTTTATTTGTATAAGTACGTCAACCACTCTTGTTTGATGTATTTTACAGTTTAATTTTTTTCTACTCCTGGCAGTATTTCCTTTAGATTCTATGGCACTGGCCCTGTCTGCTTCTACTCCAGAGAATAAAGTACTGATACAAAGTTATCTAATCCAATCAGATTTATAAAATACTGAAGTACCCCTTAAATTAAATTAAATAATTGACATTCTAAAATCAAAAGTAATTATCCCATCCCAATTATTATGATATTATTGTAACAGTGTTACATGAAGATGTAACCATAGCAACTGTATATAGTAAGTAAACTTTATAATAGCGCTGCTGTTGAAATCTGATAGTGTCTGGCAGAATGGAGAAGTAGTTTTAACATTTATCTTTTTGAAAAATACAATACAGCCCTTTGATAAAGGAAGTGGAACTATGTCCCCTTGTCACAGCAGCCATAACTAAAATAACCTGAATGCTTTAAACATTTTACATTTATTACATTTTATTTGGCAAGTGACCATACAATAAAAGGCTTATTTAATTCTGAGGTACACTCTTAACTTCTCCTTTACTTCTGTCTTGTGCAATCAAAACTACTTACTGTACATTTCCTGGTTGATTGTCTAGTTTAAATATTATGGTGTTTGGGTATTATCTAATGGAATGTGATGCTTGGCCCCAACAACAGGAGCAGTAAGGAACTTTTACTCCAGCCTGTGGTGATCAGCCGTAATGACAAGGAGAAGGTCCTCATCGAGGGATCCATCAACTCTGTCCGAGTCAGCATCGCTGTCAAGCAGGTCATTACAAATATAAACATAAATATAAAAACAAGAGCTTTTCACCCCATTCATATAGTTTTGAGCAGTTAAAAGGTTCATAGTGTAGTTTTGTAGATTGAAATTCTCTACTGCCTGTGAGTATCTACGGTAGCCCTGCAAGGACATACCATTTTTGTATTTGGTTTGACGTATTTATGAATAAACCAATGTCTTCCATATTGCTTAACTTTGTACAATAAATGTTTAGACATGTGATGCTTGTTACTAAAATGATATTGCCTTCATCGTTAGGCTGATGAGATTGAGAAGATTCTTTGCCACAAGTTCATGCGTTTCATGATGATGAGAGCAGAGAACTTTTTCATTCTGCGGAGGAAGCCTGTTGAGGTAAAAAAAAAAGAAAGGTTAAAAATTCTATGCAGCATCACAGCATCACACAGGAAGACTTAAAATAAAAAGAGGAAGACTGTACTGCTTTATGACCAGTTCTGACTCCTCCGCTTGTATTATTTCAGGGATACGACATTAGCTTTTTGATCACCAACTTCCACACAGAGCAGATGTACAAACACAAGTTGGTGGACTTCGTCATCCACTTCATGGAGGAGATCGACAAGGAGATCAGTGAGATGAAACTGTCTGTCAACGCCCGAGCTCGTATCGTGGCCGAGGAATTCCTAAAGAATGTGAGATATTTTCTTCTTCATAAACTTCATAGGCTTCAACTTGGGACACATAAAATATATTAACCCATGTTATCGTAGATTTTTCTTAGTCTTTTGACTAAAATGCTATTTAGTTTTACTCATAATTTAGTCATCCAATCCGTATAAGTTTTAGTCTAGTTTTAGTCGACTAAATATAATAAGAATTTAGTCGACTATATCAACAATAGATTTAGTCACTAAAATATAAAGAATAATGCATTTTCAATTTTTTTTTCTGAAGTAATAATTTTTTGCCTAAGTGAAATAAAAACTACTACTAACCTGTTACAAACTGGTAGTGAGGTCCCAAGCAAAAATTGTTTGATATTTAAAAGCCGTCGTCTTTCCAAATGTTTGTGTCTGACATCAGTTCCACAACACTCAAAAACGTCCTCCATCTCCTCCTCCTTTTGACTGGATTTTGTCTCCGTCCGTATATTTTTATTTTTATTATATAGAGTTGCTACATTTAGTCAGTTTTCATTGTCAATTACTTTTTATTTAGTTTTCATTTCTTTTTGGCGACAAAAATATGTTGTTGACGAAAACTTATGACGAAAATTATTCTGCAACAAAATTAACACGGTTAGAAGGTCATAATTAAATTAAATTTCCAGTAATGAAAATTGTCTTGTCCTCTGTAATGCCTTAGTTCCCCGTCCCGCTTTGGGAGCCTTAGGTAATTGTCTGGTTTCCCTACACCATGGTTCCCCCTGGTTATTGCCTACATTCTCTAACCATGTTCTGCTTTCTCTCCAGTTCTGAAAATAGCGTTGTCTATTGGACCTGACCAACCTAAAGGACGCTCAAAGGGCCAAATCAGCACAAGAGTTGAGAAGTAATGGAGGGAACAGCCAATCAGTGAGGAAACGGGAGGAAAATGACCAATCTGGCAACGTCAACACTTGTGTCTGTCTCGAGCTATTCCCTGTACTCATGAATATCAATGACTGTATATAATGAAATATTTAGTTGTTTCATTTTTCTGCCACTTAGAACAAATCCCCAAACGAAGGCGGGTCCTTAAAAGTATTAAAGTTGATAGCCATGATTACAGGGGCGCTGAGACTGAGTTGCAAATTGAAATAGCCAGGTTTTTGTATTTTGTCTGTGTGTGCGTCTTTGTCAATGTCGTCTTGTTCGAAATGTATCTCCAAAATTCAGGAAATGGTATGTCAACAGAGTGTGAGGCAGTTATTCACACAGATTTCACACATTTCTGCTATAAGGCAAAATGTCCTTGTAAGAATATGAATAATGCAAAATAAAATCCACCTGTTTATATCTTTTGATTTACAGTGTTGTCACTTTCAGATGAGATACTTTTAGGACTTGTGGCATAAGTAGAGATTACAATTCCATGATTTATTCTCCCTTTTAGAGCATGTGAACAGCTCTGGTAGCGTTTTATTATGCTGCAAAAATATTTAATTCAAAGCATACAACAAAATCTTTCACAAAGCACCTATAACTCTTGAAACGTAAGCATACAGCTGCCTCAGAACCTTAAAGAGATGAGGGAGAGCAGTCAGCGTTTTGACCACTTCTCACATTCTGAGGTTTTTGCACTTTTGAGATGAGAGATTTTCACACAGACCGCGTTAACCATTTTGAGTCACAAACTTCACAGGAAACATTTTTGTTCATAAATGTCAGCTTTTAAATCCCTGTGTCTGTTTGCAGCTGCCCAAACCATCACTATAAAGTGTACATCTGTTATCTGGTTTGGTTTGGCCTTTCAAATCACCTCTATCAGCACCTAATCTTATGTTTAAAATGTCTTAATTATTAAAAAACTTATTTTTAAAAAATGAATAAAAGAATGCAATTTCTTATTTCCAGGAAATATATCAATCCACAGACTCTAAAGCTTCTATTACTAAAAAGTAACAAAACAAGAACATTGATAGTGTATAAAAATAATACATCTTTATTTCATCAGAATGGGGATCATTTTGTGTATAATTTCACTAAAATTTAACTCACTCACAAACAGCTTTGAGCTCAGATCTTTCACACCAAGATAGATCACAAAATATTTTAAATACACAGTGTAACGACAACGTGAGGAAAATAAAATTGAAGATGATTTCTCACTGTAAAAACACAGCGACAATGATTGGTTGAATGAACACATTTAAATACTAGATTGTATTTTTTATTTTTTTTAAAGTCCTCAAGACACCTTCAAATTGCACATAATGAAAGACCATGTGACATAGTAGCGCACTTGCACATCACAGTAGATCACATGATCATTTGATGAAAGCTACACTGAGAGAAAAGGTGTCCAGACCCCTGTGTACAAGACAATTGAATATAAATATTCAACTTTGCTGAGTACCACAACATGTAGCTTATAAATATGAGCACTGAGGCTTTAACACTGCTCATGTGCCGGGGCTAATCTCCTTTAAGCTCTCAAAACAACAGACTATTTCAATATAGGAGGGAGAGGCACATCACTAGACTTCACCACTGTGAGGAGGCAGTGCAGACACAAGAAAAACATGACATGAGTCCATCACAAGGGAAGGCCAGACTGAGAGCAGGGACTTCAGTCTGAGTGGTTCCAACAGTGGGTCAGAAGTGAGGAGGGACGGTCTGCAGGGCAGCCTCTGTCGTACGATGGACGTTCACATTCTACAAAAAGAGCACAGATTTCATTTGTGTGTGCTTGATGTACTGATTATTTCACAAACATCCATCATTAAATAGGCTTGTTTTAAAAGTGTACAAAACCTTTGTGTATTGGCTTTTTGTCCAACAGTTCCCATCTAATACTAGTATCAATGTTTATGATATAAACCCTTCAACATTTATTTAACCCCCTTCTTCAGAAGTCAGAGAGAATGTGGGTCAGAATGAATGAGGCGTTTTGTTCAGACTCATGAATGTGAGTACTCTTCTGCTCCAGTGTAGCTTTTGCATCTGAATGAATGAATGAGGGAGAAGTACTCAGACAGACAGAGCACTGATCTGCCACATTAGAATTCCTTTAGTTTCAATCTGCATGTGACTATACATAACAATGGTATGCAATGACTTGTCTACTATTTAAGCTAAAGACATGCTGATATGTGCCGTGGTAAAATAAAAAGATGGGACGAGTTCATGAACGCAGCAGCACTGGTTGACTGGACTTTATTTTGAAAGTTAACAGACAAATGACTTTCTTACCATCCTCACCAGTGTTGTGATTAGTACCTTCACATAGTTACACAAGAATCTAAGAGTGTTTCTTTACTTCCAGTATCTTACATTCTTGGTAGAATAGTTTGCACTTAAAGATGCACTCAAACAAAATGACATTGAACAATTTTTGTGTGCAAAATGCAGACAACACACAACGCAGTCCTAATTTGTGCAATGCTGCAACATTACTAAATTAAGTTTCCTAAGGGCTTACAGAAATATGGAGTGATCCAGAAACTAAATATCACTACATGTCAGTTCAGCTTCACAGGTGAACTCAATAAGAACATAAACACAGTCACAGTTTAGCAGAAACGTTGAGCTTTCATTATTTCACAGCTGGGAATGATGTAGGGCATCATTGTGGAAATCCATTTCAAGGATAAAAATGTGTTTGACACAAAATCTGTGTCACTATTTGATTAAAAAAATCAAAAAGTATCAACTGGATTCCAGTCAATAACCGCCATCATCGCGGCTTAAAAAAAAAAATCAAATCAATGTGAAGACAGGCGTCGCTCAGTCTGGCAGGAGTATTGTGCGTCTGAATGCTTTAGTGAGTGTTATGAGGGGAAGTGGGAGTTGGGGAGTGGGCTACAGCCTCATTGGTGAGCTGGCACTGTTAGCAGAGCCTCCTCTGACAGCCGCCATACGTCTACGTTCTGTTTGATGAAATATAAAGACACAAACACATCAATGCACTGCACAGACCCAGGGCCATATACTCTGGGGAGGAAAAAGTTACAACATGAGAACTGACATCAGGTTTTCCCTAACATTATATTTCTTTCTCTGCATAGATATCATTAAATTAAGTCAAGATGAGAAGAAACCAATGAACACTTTGAATATTATTAAAGGTCCCATATTATACTATTTTGAACATTATACAGTGTATTTTGGATACATTTAGGTTACCATATCACGTTTTGCAACATGAAACACTCAATAATTATCTTATACAAGCGGTTTGAATGAGCTCTCATCATGAGTCCAAAGTGAACGGTCTGATTTGGCGCTGTCACTTTGGGGGGGGGGGGGTGTTTTTTTTTCTTTCCCCCCCCTCAGTCTGGGGGGGGGGGGTGGGAGCCCACCCCCAGACCCCCAGGGCTTTGGGGGGGAGTTTTTTCGGGGGGGGGGGGAGAGAATTTATGGTGTGTTTTTTTTTTTGGTGGTGCCCATGGTATAGCGCGAGCAGAACTGCTTCTGTTTATCGGTGCACATGTGGAAATGACCATACAATGCCTACTGAAGTTGAGAATGTATGCTGCCTGGAGACTCCTAAGGTAGCCGTTGTGCAGTATATTGAAAGAACTATAATAAAGTAGCCTAGCAATATGTGTGCATGTTGCTGACTGTAAGTAAGCTAACACAGTAGCAGCGATGCTTCTCTGTGTCTGAGCTGCAGAGCACGGCACTTGTTGACAGTTCAGGAGAGAGGGGCTGGAGGAGTGTGGAGGAGCACTTCCTGGAGAGGAGTGGTTTATTTCACATATTGACGTCATTGCGTGAAACTACTCGTTGAAAGGACTGTAGCTCAAACTAAATAAATTACTCAAGCATGCGCGAATGAAACAAAACACAACTTTGGGTATGTGTTTGAGGTAGAAACAACGTTAGAACATGGTTAAAAGCTCAGAAAAGTCGATTTAGCATAATATGGGACCTTTAAGTGAAGTATGCAGACACTTCCTGAATAGAGGTGTTTAGGATCAAGTGTACTAATGTTCTGTTTCATGTGTGGATCTAGCAACATCACACTTTATTTAAAAAAAAAAAAAAAAAGCCAAGAACCCATTAGGGCAAAATCTAAAGGCCCTAATTACACCAGTTGGTTTACTTTTGTATGCGGTCAGACCCACCTCTGGTTTCTCTCTGTGCGTATCCACTGCTTCCACATTTAAGCAGATGGACTCCACTTTACAACCTGAGGATAAAAAAGTATATTATGTAAGACTGTGGGGAAAAGACTATTTAACAAAAATGTTCAATTATTACAGTGTTCCTACCATAGGCCACAGGGGTCAGCTTGAGCACGGTGTGTAACGGGCACTTCAGGTACGGCAGCTCTTCTGTAGGAACACACACACAAAGGGATCACAAATTAAAAACAAACAACACATTATATATGAAAAAAGTAAAGTGTATAAAGTGTATTTTTCTTTTTTATTTATGGAAAGCTGTATGGGATTTAACATGAAGGAAATTGGTTATTTTTACATCCCACTTTTACAACCACAGTGGACCTTAACAATATGGTCACTCAGGCAAAAGTAAATCTGTTACATTTTCTCTTCAAAGCTAAAACTGGCCAAACACATATGGTTTGGGCAATGTGATAATTTTATATTCAGTGGACAGACCTGCCGTCTTGTCCAGGAAGTAGGCCAACAGGCAGCGCATTACGGCCTGGTGACAGATGACCAGCACATTCTCCTGCCTCTCCAGCTCCATGATGACTGGCTCCAACCGCTGGACCAAGTCTTCATAAGACTAATTAAGAAAGAAACAAACACAAGTTAGGTATAGAAAAATAAGATCGAGAACATGGAAAGCCTAGTCACAAAGGCTGGAGTTTGAAAGTAAATTTAAAACTCTTCAACAGACCAACATGTGGAAAGACCAACAAGGCCGCCAGACAAACACAATCTTTAACAAAATTGCTTTTGACCAGCACCGCCTGAGTGCTGCAACCTAATGCCCAGATCCATCTTTGTGTGAAATTAATGGTGAGATAACTGCGTTAAACAAAGGTTGGAACAGACTGGCGGGCATTCTGCAGGTCCTCAGTAAACGCACAGACTGCAATCTTTGTTCAGAGCTATCCAAATCTGTCTGAGGAGCTTTGTTAACGCTGATGCTCGTTAGCGTAGAGTAAGTGGCCAGTAGCCATCTGGAGGCGGGTGAATTGTGACTTTGTGGATTTCCTCAAGTGGTATCTCAAAGCACATTATTCACAGCCACAATAAAACAGAATGGACTGCACACAAAGACTTAAAAGAGGAACATACCTCTCCCTTTGGATAGCGGTAACGGTACTTGTCCTGGTCTCTTAGGGCAAACTCCAGTGGGTGGCTCTCCTGGATCTCCTCGTACATCATCTCCTCACACACACCCTGAAATCACATCAAACACATTCATAAACACAAGAGAATCATCAACAGTACTTAACCATTCTGAAAAAGAAACAAAGCGGTGAACTGACCAACTTCTGATCATGAAGATTTTCACATTTAAAACAACATAACTAATTCATACACAAATGTAATGCAAAATGACCTATGAATCAACAGACCTATATATTGTATAAAAGGAAAAGGATAAGTGGTAGAAGATCTGTAACTCCTATATATAATCAATTACAATGTGAAGGGGAAAAAGTTTGGTACTATTCAAGATTAGAAAGAGAGGACATTAAAACAAACAGCTACATTTCCTATTGCTTTAAATAGGCTTGCTTGTCTAAGATGCTTAGTGGAAAAAACATGTTTCATGTGTGTTTAACATGTGTTTAATATTCTACAGATACAACAAAAATGCTAAGAAGCTAGAGCCTTTATTTTTTCGCATATCCCTCAAGCCGCATGTGTTATGTTTACTTGACCTTATACACATTTGTTCAATGTACAAATAATAGGACTAGGAATGTGTATTTTACCTTAATGCAGGTTTTACAGCTTTAGCTAAAGCTTATGCTAATACAACACACACTGAGGAAGCACAAGTACTACACAAACAGGTTTTTTATGTTGTGACTTTGCTGCATCCATTGACTTTTAGAATGTATCCTAAATGGTCCTGTATATATAACAAGTCACCTGCTAATGTTCTCAACGCCTCACTGACAGCACACACAGTAAGTCAAGCTATTTAAAAAGTACTGTGGTCTGCTTAACTTGCATGCAGCTGATGTTGTAAAGGGGTTTATACTAACCGCATCAATCTCATTCAGGACTTTCCACTGTTCATACGGTACATTGAGCGCCTCTGCAGTCTGGATGGTTCTCTTCATTTGACTGGTCCACACCTTCAGGTCGTTGATTCCCTGGGCCTGAATGAAATGGCTCAGCTTCTTTGCAAACTGTGAGCAGAGGGAAAAAAAAAAGTTTGAGAACAACAAATATTTGCTGACATGCTTGCTTTTCTAAGCGGTAGTGGTGTGTACCTCTTTGCCCCGAGGAGTGAGGCCCGAGTCTCCTCCGATGCGTCCCTTGACGTTGAGCTCACTCTCACCATGGCGACACAGGTAAATGGAGCGAGGTGTGATGTGTATGTTCATGAGGTAGTAGACGATCCGGCTCTGGATGTGGTCCAGCACACGGTTCACCAGGTAACGCTGCCCCACGTCTATGATTTTAATGTAGGAGAGATCCCTGAGAGACCGACAAGCTCAGTTATACATCAAAATGTTCACAGACAATAACATGAATAAATCTCTCTTGCGTTTTTATGAAGGTTCAATTTTCCTCTCACCTGTCCAGTACTTCATCCAGAGTTTCATAGGAGTTTTCATAACATTTGATTCTCTTCATAAAGTCTTCCACCGCGTCCTCCGAGTTACAGTTGGTGTAGTCTGGACTGCCGAGCTTCACTTGCTAAAACAAAGAGGTAAATAAAATACTTTAACGAAATGAATTCAGACTTCTCTGTATTAGGAATATACAGAACAGAGCCTCTTACCACAATGTTCTCTTGAATGACATCTGGGTCTTCGCAAACAGACTCGACAAAGAACACTTTAAAGCCGTTCTGCTCTGCGAACTGGAGAATGGTATCCCTTCGTTCCCTGGTGGTGTTTGTGGCATCGAAAACCTAAGAAATATGACATAAACATAAACATTTCAGACAACTTTTTAACCTGCTATTTTGTGGGAACCTCATTAGTTATTAACACACTCACCGCTACTTGTCCTCCGCTTGTGAGGTACTGCCGCACATCGTTCAAGGCAGCTGATGCACACTGTCTGTAGGGTCATTGGTATCGGTCATAAATAATATGATGGAAATTTATTTTAAAAAGCTACCTGGAGCTAATCTGTCTTACCGTCGTATCCTTAACCCTTCTTCATTGTCTGGACGGAAGAACTCAAAGGACTTGTAGATCTTCACAAAGTCTCTCCTGTACTGACCAACATTGAACTCTGAAAACAAAAATTAATGTTACTCTGGACAACATACAAAACCTTCACTGTTCTTTATATTTTATAGTATAAAGTCCTACCTCTAGTGGGAACCCCGATCCAGTTGAGATAGCGGGTTAGCTTCTTGGAGATGTAGGTCTTTCCTCTGGCAGGGAGGCCCACGGTCACAATCAGAGTGGGGCAGTTGGTCATGCATACTGAAATGAACCAAAAGGTAAGAGGGAAAATGTGAAAAATGACTGTTGAGGGGACACTGCAGCTTTGTAACAGCATGTAGGGGATGGTCCATGTTGTTTCACATAGCATCCATCATGTATTGTTCAACTACTTCACCCAGATTCTCAAAACTAACTCAACTGTGAAGCCCTTTCGGACAATTTTCAAAACTAAACCCCACAGATGAGAAGTTATTTATGTCCTTGGACACTATCAAACAAAAACCTATATTATCTTATGTTTTCCAGTATATCAACACTAGATTGTCTTTATCAGTAGTATTTGTTTTCAGTGTTATCCCCCATGAAGACAAAGTCACGCCACAGCTCTCCGCAGACAATGAGGACCAGGGGTTATTGTGGCACAAGACTGTTTCCATAGTGTTGAGAAACACTGCAGACAAATGGGGGATTGCAAGCCTATTTCCACACAGACTGTATCAAACTGGAGCAGAGTGCAGATTTAAACTGACACAAATGAGGAAAATCAATACTCCTACATACAAAGACAGCATATGCATCATGTTACCAGAGCTGTGTTTTGAAATGACAATACTTGAAATGGGACACCCACGAAAAGCTCTGAGAGAGACAAAGTGAACCTTGATATGCATCCTAAAAACTAGAAATTTTGTTTTTCAGGGATGGTAATGGCCTGAAAAATCACTGGATTATCAAATGTTCAGGACAAATAGGTTTAGTACATGTTTTTCATGACTGCAAACTTTGGTGCACATTTAGTCTAAGGCCGCTGTAGTTTGCTGGAATCTAAACCAAAGCAGAGTGGAATTGTTGGACTAATTGCAAGCAACATCAACATATAAACCCTGCATGAAAAAATTGTTGTTGTTGTTTGTTGTAAATTAGGTAATGGAAAAAGTCTTCCCTGAATTGTCGAGAGAAAAAGAGTATGAACCCTAAACACTAGAATCAATGTAGTAATCCAATAATGCTCATTTGGTCTTCATCAAAAGTTAATCTCTTGATTTTCTTATAGATAGACCATTATTTTTACCTTCACGTTTCGATTGCTTCCTGCAGTTTTCTTCAGAAGACATTGCATGACTCTTCTGAAGAAAACAGCAGGAAGCAAGCAAGCAATACATATCAAGGAAAATTTGGATGGATGTAGTTTGGCCTGTTTTCTTTTGAGGCTTTGAGGTTACATTTTAAACATTGTAATCCCACATTCCACAACAACAGATCATTTACAAACTCTGAATGACTTTATTGGCGTTTTATGATCCATTCATTCAACTATTCCTTTCTGTGGCCTCAAAGATAGAGAGAACCCATTCAAATAAATAGAGCGAGTGATGAGCTTGATAATAACAGCACATAAACAGGGCCAATCACACACATGACCGCGGGGATACAATTCCTGTTTACCTACAGCGGGAGCTCGACTTGGCACTCAGTAACGATGTGCTGGACATCCCTGGTGCTAGTCCTTTCTGTCTGATACAGTAGCCTCGGTGGAGCGCGGCCAACATCATGTAAAACCTTACGTAACAACGTGAACTAGAAGGCTGCTGCAGGACGAGACATCTGAACCCTAGCTAACCTCAGTCATTTCTTTATCAGGAAAAACGAGAGTGTATTAAAGTTACGGAGGTGGCTTTAAGTGTTTAACGTCATAATTAAAAAAAATGTAAACGAAAACTGAAATAAGGTAAAGAGCGAGCGCTTCAATTAAACACGGTTGCTACAGCGACGACAAACTAAAGCTAACATCGCAGAGCTAATCCCAGACTGGTTCCGTAATACGCACCCTTTCTTTGAGAAATGTGGTTTTCGGGAAGGCCATTTTTACACGGCATCCAGATCTTCTTCAGTGGGTTTTGAGTGAGTTCCCGCGGATTCGACAGCGCTTTGTCCTCCATTTCTTCTGGTGGTGAGGCGGAGGGAACCCCGGCGGGAACACGGGCCCTTTTGCCGTGATGCTGCTCTGAAGGTGACCGGTGTTTCATCCGCGGGGCTCGGCGGGGATGGAGCTGGAGGGAGGGTGGAAGTGGTGGTGGTGAGGTTCGCGCTGTGCCGCTGTCCCTGCTCGAATCACGTGACCGGTCGGGCCACATCGGGAAACCCGCGAGGCGCCGTAATGAATACAGAAAAGGCGCAAAGCATTTTCAGCAGCTCCTCCCTCATCGACAGTAATGAATGAGCAAGTATTTATTTCACCTCTACCGTAAATAACATGCGCATTTCCACTTTTTTATTGAAACGAAGTACATCCAGAATTTAGGCCGCTGGCAGGAAAGTGCCAAATCTGTGCATTGACTATAATAGCATACTTAATATATATGTTATACTAAAATATGTTCCAAACTACAGTTGTACTACATACTCATTGATTCTTATGATTTACTTTTTGAAGAGCCTGGGTGGTTTTGTTTGTTTTTTGAGCCTTTCATTTATCTAATCGTCTATTGTTTGGCATTATATTAATTTTGATATAAATGAAAAAAAAAACTAATAAAATGTTAATTACAAAAACAAAACTAAACCCCACAGATAAGAATTCCTTTTGGAAAAGTACACCATTTGTCCTTGGACACTATCAGACACTATATTATGTTATGTTTTCCAGTATAACACTAGGTTGTCTTTATTAGTAGTTTTCAGTCTTATCCCCCATGGTTTTTCTTAAAACCTTTTCATTTTTAATGAATTAAATGTTAACTGCCAAAAAACAAACAAACAAACAAAAAACAATAGCAATATAATAAAAAGTAAACTGTAGGACAGAATTTTTATCATGTTACTAAAGAGGAAGAGTGAAGGACCTCCCCCCCCCCCCCAAAAAAAAAAAAAAAAAAAAAAAAATATTTTTTTTTTTTTTTTTTTATAAAAAACCCCCCCCCATAAAATAAAAATTATTATGGGGGGGGGGGGGGGGGGGGGGGGGGGGGGGGGGGGGGGGGGGGGGGGGGGGGGGGGGGGGGGGGGTTATAAAAAAAAAAAAAAAGGGGGGGGGGGGGGGGGGGGGGGGGGGGGGGGGGGGAGGAGAAGAGAGGGGGGGGGGGGGGGGGAGAAGGGGGGCGGGGGGGGGGGGGGGGGGGGGGGGTTTTTCCCCCCCCCCCCCCGGGGAAAGGGGGGGGGGGGGGGGGGGGGGGGGGGGGGGGGGGGGGGGGGGGGGAGGAGGGGGGGGGCGGGGGGGGAGGGGGGGGGGGGGGGGGGGGGGGGGGGGGGGGGGGGGGGGGGGGGAAAAAAAAAAAAAAAAAAAAAAATTTTTTTTTTTTTCCGGCTGGGGGGGGGGGGGGGGGAAAGAGGGGAAAAAAAAAAAAAAAAAAAAAATAAAAGGGGGGACGCCCCACCCCCTTTTCCCCCGAAAAAAAAAAAAAATTTTTTTTTTGGTTTTAAAAATAAAAAAACAAAAAAAAAAAAAAAATTTTTTATTTGGGGGGGGAAAAGGGGGGGGGGCGGAACCAAAATTAATTTACATCATGATACATTGTGAAAAGGGCTTGATTAAACTGAACTTGACTGTTGTAGTGATTCATTTTCTGGCCACATGGGGGCAGTAACACCCTATAGTCACTTCAGTCAGAGCTTCTTTGTGGGCAACTTGCCTGCTGCAATTAATACCATGGATGTATGAAGGTTTATATTTACATCCTTAATTAACACCTAATAATAATTGCCCTGTCAATCACCTCAACATTTTTAGTAGTCCAAAGACTCATTGATGTACATTCTCTTGCTGCTTGTTAATATGGCTGTGAATCTGGTCTTTTCTGCATTGCTGTGCACATCAGGTGCTGTCAGTTAATGCTTTATGATCAACTTTTCTCAACTGCGACCCAAACAAGTCTAACTTAGTTTCTAGTCTGCTGCTGTTGTTTCTATTCAGTCCAACTTTATTAGTCCCCCAGGGCTGAATTCAGTTGTTAGGTGTCTTCAAATTAATTGGTTCACACTATTGCAGTCGGGAAGAAGGTGTTTGTGTGGTGTTTTGTCCTGCAGCTCACTGATATCAGTTCAAAAGCCCAATGCTGGTCCATGTTCTTTAGTATAGCATCAGTCCTGTTGTGTGTCTGTTGCTCTACTATTTTAACCAGTCTCCAAACTAATAATAAGTTGTTATAAAGTATTTTAGCAGAAAACCTCCAATATAAAAGCACTCAAAAAATATGTATACAATAATACAAATTAAACATGATGTGCTCCAGCCTCCTCTGAGGGCGACATCAGTCACTCTAGCTGCACCACATCAACACTAACCATATTAAGAAACGTCAAATCTAGTCAGGTAAAGGTAGAGACTGTACTATGCATGCCAAGGTTCATAAGATGGCAGCATAAAACTGATTTGTTTGTGTACAATCAACACAAGCAGTAAATCATCTGTCTTCCTACAGTGTGTTATGAATGTGTTATGCCTGTCATATCAGGCATGAGAAACCCACTAGCTCTGAGATTCTCTGGATAATACCTAACTATAACACAAAACTCACAGCACTTGGTTCATCACAATGCTTATCTGTAGGTCTATTTTTATATCCTCCATGTATGTGACGAGCTGGAGGCTTCAGAGTCTGTCCTGGCAGTGGAGCAACAGGCCATGTGACCTACATATGCCAAGATGAAGCTTTTCTAATTAAACTGCTCCTTGTGTCTCCAATTCCCTCACTGCACCTCCACTATAATTTATGTCAGGGTTATCAGATCCACAAATAAACTGTACACTCACTCAGGAGAAGGTACACGCCTAACTTTTTTTTTTTTTTTTTTAATCAAGGCTTTGTAACATTTGGAGGGCTTAATATTAAGGCCACCAACACAGGGCTTAGATGAAGAGAAACTCTAGAAGCTAAGTATGCAGTCCTTTTAAATGAGATGTGTGAGAGTTTCTAAGGGTCAGGGGTTTGTACAGTGTGTCCATGAACAGGAAGCCTCTCCGGGCTCCTCCTCCTCGGCAGCTGTCAGTCTGTGATTGCAGCTAGCAGCCCTTAGCCGTGGATGTACTGTCTTTAGCATCCACACCACAGTGCTAGTACTGTACATACACATATAGGCCGGTCATATTACACTCTGCGGTCATATACAGTAAGGTTCAGCAGTACAGGGAGCACATGGGCCATAAATCAGTGGTCAGGACACCGTACATGTTCTAAAGCCACATGAGAACAGCGGTGGGATGCGCAACAGCCATAAACTGCCTCCAAACACAAGAGGAACGTCAAGCATCAGGCACGAGATCAGGCAGTGTGAGAAACGTAAATAAATCAATAAAACAGAGCAAATGAGGAAGAGTGACGGCAGCCTCCGACTACACAACCCATTCAGAATACTTCCACAAAATGACCGTCTAAACCTTCCCGTCTCCTCATCTGAGTGAGATTAAGAGTGCTGTAGTTGGATGAGGCGTTCTCAGTTTGGGAGAATGAAACGTGGAGGCTGTGGTGGAAATGTAGGGGAAAGGTCTCGGTGACACCGACTGCACGTCGAGTCTTGTTTACGTCTTCAGGAGCCGCTCGCCCCGCCACTCTCGATCCTTCTCTACAGAGATGCACTGTACCACTTTAATATCTCTGTCTCCTAATAAGACGTGTACGTGGTGCGTGTTCTTACCCGCTCGGCCCTGGTGGTGTGCGCTCTTGGCCCGGCTGGAGCAGCCTCTCATCATGGGCGTCTGTCTGATGGAGCGCACGGCTGGTGGAGGAGTACAGGCTACGTGCGTCCCGTGCTGATGCTCTCTACGCACACTCAGCGCGTGTGGATGGGACCGACGACCGGAGGCGGTTTTCTCCAAATCCACCTACACCTGCCGCCCCCCTGAGCCCTCCCACTGCCCTCCCCCTGTCTACAGCTGGAGCTCCCCTGCCCCATCCCTGTCCTATCCCAGTGAGTGAGCGCTCATGACTGTGATGGTTAAATTTAGGACTCTTCACTCTTCTTGGTGATTAACATCTAAAGCACACATAAACCAACATACAGCCACTGCCAAAAATAGACTCTTGTAACTCCTATAGACTCCAATACATTACACACATATGACATAGTTACGTGCAACAGAACCACAGCATCATGGCTGGATTGTTTAGTGCTTTGCAGAACCTGCAGAACATGTTTTGCTCCCAGTGACTTATTTTGCTGCATCAGCAATAACTTTATGAAAGCCTGCCCAAAATGCTCCTATAAATACACTCCACTCACCTGAGATCATGAGGTTATTTCCATCTGACTACCATAGGCTCTGAACAGGCTCCTGGTAAAAATTATTCTATAGGTTGTAGAAACAAATAGAAGTAGTATAAAGTAATTGTAGCTTATTGCATCACTTGTGTCATTTTGCATTGTATCTTATTTGTTGTGCTTCTTGTGATTAAGGTAATCCTTCGTGTGTGATTAGTGCAAATATGGAGCTGTATATGAGGCTGTTTTTTGGCCAGATCTTTAAGGAAGCCTCTACTGGTGTTGCACAATATTAAGAAACATGCCCTATCCAGGAACTGTGTGCAATATCCAATAAAAGGTTGCAAAGAAGGCATCTGGAAATAAGGTTTTATGGAAGAAGACGTTTCATCCTTCATCCTCAGGGAGTCAAAGTTAACAACAGGCAAAAGGTTGATTGTTTACCAAACGTCTTTTGCCTTTAAACCTTTGAAGAAGCCTTCTCCATAACATTTTATTTTATTATGACCTGACCTTTATCCTCGTTTGCCAGTAACATATTCTCATAATGTTATGATTTTTTAAGTAACAAGTAGTGTCAAAATAATTATTTGAATGCAGTTACATTACAGCTACTACTCCAGCAATGCAGTGCTAGTGGCAATATAAGTGACATTTTAAATAGAGTACATTAACCCATCTTGCTCTATTAGTTCCAGTAATTGTAGCTTGTCAGTGGCCTTTTATATGAAAGCACTAATTGTTGAACATAGGCCTGTAGCTAATAATAGGACACTCGCATACTCTCATAAAAGATGGAATAAACAAAGCCAGGACGAAAGGACTAGGGGCTAGAACGGGGTAAAAGATGTGACAAAGTAATAAATCTGAGAGTTCACATCAGTCTAGGAAACGTGTGTGACATAGAACAGAGCAAGAACACAGATGGCTCTCAAGTGTCATATGGAACATTCCTCCTAAAGGCCAGAGCGAATGACCCCTACTCTTTTCTCCTCCAGTATGAGGCGTACAGCTGAGCCCCCGGGCAGCACGTCCCTCACATTCACCACGAGTACGCACCAGACCGGAATCAACCCGCACTGCACAGAGAAAGAACGCTGCAGGTACGGCATCCATCGCAATGTTACAACAGTGTTACTACAATACAATAAAACGAGTATGTGAACATCGGGGAATTTGTTCACATTCGTAAATCACAAAATATATTGACTCTCATCGCAGAAATCAAAAAGAAAAACACCAAAACAAATCATTCAACACACAAAAAGAGATCTCAAAACGGCCAAAATGTACACACACTAAATATAAAACAAAAATGACAACACAAAAAAGAAACAAACAAAAAAATCCCACATGATGAAACTATGAAACCATCACTGGCAGTCACTGACAATAAACAAAACTACAAAAATAAACCAACACAACTACAGTTTGCACCAACAAATTGTAAAAAAGCAACACTAATCACGTCACAAATACCAAACAACAACAAATAACAATACAAAATCACAAAACAGGGTTGGTACATTACACAAAACAATTGCAAAACGCAACATCAAATCACAAAATGACCAACAAATTGCACAACACAACCAATCAATAAACACAACCACAAATCATCCATCTCCATGGAGGTTCTGAGTCAACCAAAATCCACATCCAAATAACACAACACAACAGTAAAACACAACAAATCACATCTTTCAAGAAAAAAAACAAAAACACAACAAATAACCAAACTGTAAAAACCAAATCACAAAATACAACAAATTACGAATTACAAAAACTACAGAAATACAGCAATAAACTGTAAAACACCACAAAAAACAACAAAACCTGTAACAAATCACAATGTGCAAGACAAAAATGCAAGTTGTAAAAACAAAATCTTACAAATTATGAGTGGCTAAACACCAAAACACAAAAAAATCACCAAGCTACAAACTGCAAATACCTAACTACTAACTACAAATCATGACACATCAATAAATCACAAAACGGGGTGCATGACGACAAAGAGGTCAGGTCAGAGGTCACAAAAAGGTTTTTGTTTTAATCCACTGGTCGGCTTGAGTTTGTATATCTTCCCATCATGCCGTGTTGATTCTGTTGGTTCCGTCAAGGTCCAGCTTTCTATCCCCATTCGACGTGCAGCACTTTGAAATAGAGACTGTCTATAGGAAAGAAAGTGAGTGTGAATAATGGTCTGTCAATGTCAAGTGTATGTTTGGTCTTGCATGTTTATTTTGTAACTTGACCTTTAGGGCCACCGTACATACATAAATCCTTTAAAACTGCTCTTCAAATACGTGATGTAGCAGTCCATAAACATAAACTCCCAAATGAATACCAAATACAAACAAGCACAAACATTTATTTTTCTGTTTTCAGCAAATAGATGGCCTCCTTAACATGTGACCTTTGAACTGTTTAGCCTGTGAATTTCTGCAAATGCCAAGTCTATTAGGATAACATTGGCTGCAAGAGTGGACAGACAGAAAAAGGAAGACGCCATTGTTTCACTGTAAGAGGTGTGTTTGTGTTGTAAAACCTTTCTCTACAATATGACTAATTTATCCTGAAGAGGAACAACAGTGTGATGATATGAGGAAATATTTGTTTGGAATTGACTGTCGTTTTCCACATCGTCTTTTTTTTTTTTTTTTTCAGAAGTGAGAGGTCATGAACTATTCCAGCCACTTTTAAACATGGACGTCATCCCATATTTACAGCCAGTGGGGCTTTTTATCGTTAGCCTCGGCAACACCACCCGCTAAATACTTGTAAGGCCATGTGATGTGAAGTGGGGGAAAGGTACTCACTTTATAATCTTACCATAATAATGCTGACCTTTTCCAGAGTCCTATGGCAGCTTCCCAAATAACTACTCCACAGCTTCTATTTATAGTATGCTCACAAAGCCTAAGAGACAAAACAATAGCTCTATATAGTTAGCTACAAGAGTTTTATTCACAAGTTAGTCCATGTTTGCTGTATTGCACATGGATACAAGAGAAACCACAGGCCACTGTTTACTGGAAGTACTTTACTTGACACACACAAGACCTTTCACAATGTCACAAGTCACCGGTGTGAGCAACTAAACCTGACCACACACTGCTTTTAAGGAAAAGAATAAGCAGCAAACTGTTGTCACTATACAGTACATTAAAACCTTTTGTTATACACTTTAATTTCCACTAATTCTTATGATGCATCTTATTATCATCCTGAGTGGTGTTCATGAGAAAAGAGAGAAAACAAAAAGGAATCATGTCTGGTCTAGTTTGTGTTACAAAGAAACCTTTAGGTGAGTCATTATGATGTTAGTTGGGTTAATCAGGTAACCACAATGAAAGGATTTTATACCCAACGCTATTATTAGACTTAGCTGTATTCTCTACGATTGTCCTAAATTTCTGACAGTGGCAATCTTTTGTTTTTACTGTGAGATCGGTCATGGCATGCACATTTACCAAAACTATGGTATGGGTTGGTTTGGGTAATGTTAACACTGAAGATGAATTCAGTTATTTTGACAATTATCTAAATATTAAATAGCTTACTGTCTTTAATATTTCATTATTATGTTATGCACTGTGAGACTCAAAATATTTTAATGAAGCACTTCAAAAACTTTTCTAAAACATCAAAAATTTCTTTAAACTCTAATTTAGTATAGGCCATTGTGGTTGTTAAAATTTTATTTGCCACATATTGACAAGACAATTTGGCTTTAATCACCAAAAGCAAGGCGATAAACGGCAGACAATATTAAGACAATACAAGGAGTGTTTCACAGTCCATTTTTCTTTTAGTTTGTCTGTAAATTACTTCATAGTGCATATAAAAGAACATCACACAGGCAACCAACACTCAAACCATTATCACTTCACGCATCATGGCTGTACACAAAGTACAAACAACAAGGACCTACATTTTACATACATAAAAGCCAATATTAAAATAAAACATCATTTTCTTCATATCTAAATACACCTCATTTATGTCTCTTAGTCCTCGGCAACAGGCCTTAAGGTGCACAACTTTTCAGTTTTTATAGTCTATTGACTTTGGCAGACAGTGGAGCCACCTTTCCCGCTTGCGGCAGCTTTTTTGCGTCTCTTGTTCAATAGTGGGTTGCTGGAAGTATCCAAATCTTTAATCTTGACCTGGTCATAGTCCACACGCATGGTCGCCAAAGCACTGGTCATCTCCTCCTGTAGGACACAAGGGAATAAAGTCCAGTCAGCACTCATTTAAAACAGCACTGTAAAATAATAATAAAACAAGTTTTTGCTGGAATCACAAAACAGATGGAAATACTGCCTCAAATTAACCATAGATTTATTCAAAAATATAACCATATTCAGCAGACGGATTAAAAGTGCTCAGGTATTGTTGAAGTATGTCAAAAGTGTGCAATGCATGACTTTCCCAACTCCATTGCAAAACGGAACAGAGGTATATTGTGCCATTTTTGCAACTCTTTTCAAACCCTATCGAATCCAACTTCTGCCGCAGAGGAATGTGGCGCTCTATTCACGATTTTTGTTCCAGTCAATAGAGTAGTGTTTGCTCATTGGAGACATTTTGTAACTCCACTGAGGAATTCTCCTTGCAGTGACTTGATGACAGTTTTATAGAATTGTGTAAACCCTGTGGTGTAAAATACTGCCACATGGCTCCTTTGTGTTCAGGTGTAAGTACAGGTTTGTTTGTAGGAGCGGGTGCACAATGTGAACGCTGCTCCCCCTGGTGGCCATCAGCAGAATACAGGGTTTTTCAACTCAAACTGCAAGGTAATAAGTATGCAGAATGACACTTTAGTACTAACGTTCCTAAATTCACATCTAGGAATAACATTATCTACTGTGTAAACATATATATAATGCCTAGACAAATAGTTTCTGACGAGCTACTTGGCATTAAAAGTCACATTTTTCCCCCTTTTTTTTGCATAAAGGTTAAGGACATTTTTTTTAACTAAATTGGTTGTTTCTTTTTTTTAAGGGAAATAACTATCAGACCTATTATTATCATCAGGTTTACACAGACAACAGCACATTCCTGCAGGGCTACTAATATCAACTCTAATCACTGTTAAAACCATTAGACACCACACTATATAAAATAAATAAATACATCACAGTTATTACAATGCAGGATGATTATATGATTTACCCCTGTTCATCAATATTCTAAAATTGGGTGCAAGTTTAATTTGACTTAAGACAGCACTTAGCCTTTGCTTTAAAACATTTTCAAATAGTCTTAAATATTTAATGATGGTTTGATATTAATTGTCGATATAAAATGACAAGTAAAACATTGTATTTTACAATGGTTGATTTATACAAAAGTACAATTTCTTTTGGCTTCTCCCTCCAAGGCTCATTGGAGCTAATTATCTAGTTCAAATATTTAGGATACCTTTCCTGACACAAACCTGGGACTGGCACAATGAACAACAGGCTTGACTAGTGCTCAGCTGAGGCAAATTGTTATTTTGGTGAAATAAATTCACTTTAATGTGGTTAATTATTACTAAAGTAGGTATAATGACAATAGTTCCAGTTTCAAATAAATCAAATAATGTTTATACCTTTATATAGTGTAAATGTAAATATAGTGTCGCAAGAGTAATAGTGTGTAATGTCAGCAGGTGTCCAGCAGGAGTCATGGTGCTGTACCTTTACATCTTCCCACAGCTCTCTATCCTCAGTCAGGACCCTGGTGGTGTGCAGTGGAGTGGAGGGGACCACCATGGACTGCTGCACAATAAAAAGCATAAAAAATAATAATATGAATACATAAACAAGAGGGATCATTAACATACATTTGTAGGAAAATGACAAATACTTACATTGATCCAGGGATGGTTCATGAACTGAGTGATGGTCATTCTTTCATTGGGGTCTGTTTTCAGAAGCTGATGGATCAGGTCCTTTGCTGTGACAGGAACGCAATACAAAGAAGTTAAGGCTCAGGCTCTCACCTAAACAACAATTAACTAGAATTCAACCACACCGTTTTTTATCAGGACACTTTACAGTTCCAGCCAGTTTATAGTGTCTACAGATTTTGATGTCACAATAGGTTGACTTTTTTTTAGCAACAAAAATACTCTTATGCCATGAATGTAATGTACAATAATTATTCAGGATATTACTATTATTATATACTATTATATTGTACCAAAATACATTACAGCAACACAACAGCACGTGTAAGAATGGGTATGATTGTCACAAAATGTAAATTGCTATTTGCCAAGCTTAAAACAAAAAAAAAGACAGCATGTAATACTTAAATATTATGAGATGCAAATAAATCAGTTGTTGTCTTTAAAAATTAAAGTCTTTGCATGTCAAAACTTTTAATAAGATGTATAACAAGATATTAGAAGAATTTATTTATAATTTTTCTTTATACCACTAGATGGAGCCATTATGTCACAATATGGCTCAAACAGGAGCTTCTGCTACAACTAAGTCTATTAGAAAATGTTGCAACTTATGTGAAAGGACAGATACTATTCCATGCAAAGTCAATGATGTTTATGAAGCTGTTGTGCTCTATGTTGACTGCTCACCTTCCTGTGACACCTCAGCCCACTCCGGGTTGGGAAATTCATATTGGCCCATCCTAATCCGTCTCTTCATCCCTGGGGATATAGCCTGGCCTGTGTTGGAGTAAAACGGAGGGAAGCCACACAACCTGTCGAAACCAAAACATAACAATAGCAACACACTGTAAAGATCCAATGCATGTAGGACAACAGATCAGTCAACCACACACAATACTTACAGGATGTACATGATGACTCCCAGCGACCACATGTCACAGGACTTGTCATATTTCTCCGGACCCAAAACCTCAGGAGCTTATCGGCAACAACAGGCACAAATAATATAGAAATGAGACCATTGCTTCAGATAATAAATAAATTCCATTAAAGCAACCTACCAACATAGTATGGGGTATAACAAGGCGTCTGTAGTGGGTTGTGTAGTGTGGTTTCTTTTGCAAACCCAAAGTCTGTCAGTTTGAGGACCCCATCCTTTTCCTTGGAAGTGTATAGTAGATTTTCCGGCTGCCAAAAATTGAATACAGAACAATTAATGTGTGTACAGTAACACGCCAGACTCTGTTGCTGATTTTGCCTACTTTGATATCTCTGTGTGCAATGTTCATGCTGTGGAGAAAGTTGATGGCTGTGCCGATGTCCCTCATGATCTCAGATGCCTCTGGGAATAAAAAAACAAAACAATGCACATTCTCTCAAACCAGAGCCAATACAAGCATCATTAGTGTTGTTTAATGTGAGGCAGCAAAACATGAGCTAGCTGCGTTTGAGTCTTACACAAGGACTTTCTGTCTCCTCACCTTTCTCTGTGAAGGCCTGGTCTCCTCTGGCCTGGATTCGACTGAATAGCTCTCCCCCTTCCATACTGCACACATATCAACACAAATATTACAGAAATATCAACAAAATTTTACGATTTCTGTTCAAATTATCTAGCAATAGTGAATTAACAGATCTAATCTTCTGTATCTTCCACCCCTCTTGGGAATAAACAGTGTAAAAATTAAATTGAAATGTTTGTGTCGTTTGGGCTTGAAGGTATAATGTGCAGAGGATTTATGAAAAACTCTGTAGAACATGTCACTGTAGAACACTGTAGAGATGGATGTATCTGTAAACCCACTGCCCTGTACCTATATTTGATCATTTTTCTCCTTTATTTATGTGGGAATTACATGTTTGTGTGCCCTTAGCCAGTAACAGCTCACAGAAAATCAGTAAATATACCAAACTATAAAAGTAAACTAAACTAAAACTAAAGTTCATTCAAATGCCAGAGTAAATCTGAATGTAACTTTTATTCATTGATAAAATAGAGGCTGAGGCAGAGGGCCAGGTTTGTTTGAAACTATTAGCCTTGAAATTTTGCATATGATATCTTTAAAAGTTAGTACATTAAGTAAAGATATATTTTGATGCTTATCTTCTGAAGTTTTTTTTTTTTTTTTTACCATGTTACCTGTACCAGAAGTGACCATATTTGGAATAAAGCCAGTTTACAGAAGTTGCCTTAGTGTTAGCAGTTCTTTGCTAATTAATCCAAATGGTGGAAAAAGTCCTACAGAAGTTCGTAAAACACTTGAAGAACAAATTATAAATGATCTTGCTAATCTTTCAATGTAGAACAGCCTGTCTTAAAAAAAAAAGAAAAAAAAAAAAAGAAAAATTGCTTATTTAAAGTAGGCTACGTCAAAGAGGCTAGTGTTTAAGGAAAAGAGTAAGCTAGTAATTACACACTTATTTTTTATTTATGTTTTTTACATTGAGTTATGTGTTCTCGACCTGGTTATTTATCTTAAAATCTTGTTGAAGGGAGTAACAAAAGACAGACATTCTTTGAATAAGAGTCAGTGAGATTCCTCTGTAGCCGCAGCTAACTTAGCGGTCGTTAGCTAACTTTAGCCGACTCCTTTTTACTGTCAGTGTGTATTTTAGGTCGAGGTTCAAGAGTCTGGTGCACAAGAAATAGCTTAAAGTTAAAAAAAATCTCTCTGTTCTGGATTTTGCTTTGAGAAGTAGAGATAGGTAAGAGAAGACAAACTATCTCTTTGAACCTGATGACCTCTGACTGACTGCACAGTTTGGGCAGATATTTGAACTAGAATTGTATTTAGTGTGCTTTTATTTCTTGCTGTTCTGAATTACAGTTGAATACATACACATTAATAACAAGTATCGCCAAAAATGACTTTATTATTACACTCCTGTCTTAATATAAGTTCATGTGTTATTGTTGCCTATGACCTACTTACTGTGTTTAACAGCTCAGACTTTCCAACCATAGACTGAGTTTTAGAGGCAGCCTCCCACTCAACTACTTTCACAAGTTAAACATCCTCTCACACTCTCCCCTCTCACACCAAGTGTCAACCCATCTCAGTGTTTGTGTGTTAATGAGAACACGAGGCCTCTGACTCGCTCACAGGAAGTGGCTGGATAGATTACAGCAGCAAACAGTGTCACTCTATGTCATAATGTTGATGACTCAATTCCACTGAACACTTTGAGAGAGTCGTTTCATATCAATAAGTAACCTGTAAGGGCTATAAAGGTTTTAGAACTTGGCTGTGTGATGTGATGCCATATGACTGCCATTGGTTTTATATCAGATGAAGATAAATAATTACTGTTACTGTTATGTATTTAAAATCTATAGCTCAGTTTTTAACGCTGTGATGTACTGATATGAAAATATTCATATAACTAAGTGTGACAACATGCCCTCATGAGATTGCAGGCTCCTTGAAAAACTAAAGAAGAGAGTTCAACTATAGGTATTAGTTCGGAGACTCTGGCTGAAGTACTGAAGCAAAAGACACAACAGGATGGATGCTATACTGAACAACAGGAACCATCGCCTGCATTGGGTTTATGAACAACAGCCAGTGGATGCCTACCATATTAGGTTGACTATTTTGATTGAATGAATCAACTGTGAACAGCTGTTTGATGTATTGATAGTGTCTTAAAGGTAGAATACTTTAAATAATAGATGTCAACTTTATTCAGTGTCACGTAAAACTACCTCAACAACACAAGAGTTAGTTGATTGTTCCCGGTTTTTGTTTATTAGAAAACAATGTTAAACAATATTAAGCAGAACTACAGCTTCCTGTCTGCTGACTTTCAGTTCCTCCACCACCTTTTTCAGTGAACATGAGTAGCTTATAGTTCTCAGAATGTGCACTATGTAAGAGACTTTCTCCATTTGTAATGTATAACTATTTAGAGGTCAGTTGAACAGCTGTAATCATGACCTACCATCAACCAATAATGGAAAGTAAAAGAAAGCAAAGATACCACTGTGTCATTGTGTCCCTCTGAAGAAACAAACGACCCCCCACTATGGTATTAAGGCATACCACTCCATGACGATTAGCAGGCACTTCTTCCCGTGATGCATGTTCTCATACAGGCTGATGATGCGGACGATGTACGGACCTCCAGACACCCGGCAATGGAGCTCCACCTCACGCCTGGCTTTGGGACTGTCATAGAGGATCTGGGAAGACAAAGGAAAAACAGTCAAAAAATATGTACAATAGCAAAGAGCGTCACCTGTGGATTACTGCTACAGAATCCCAAGAACGTTTCCTGAAGGCACCTTTTAATCTGACACTTAATCTGACAGTTCCCGTCCTTTGCCAACACATATCTTATACACATTCTATACATACAGAGATATAACAGTCCTGTGTGAGTTTGCGTCACTGCAGCTGCTGACAGTCTGGATGCAAATCAAAAAGTTATATAGGGTTGGTTATTATCGTCATATGAGGATGCTCAATTTCCATTCGACTTCTACACTGACTGTTTAAACTATAATAAAAGCTGTGGTCTTTGCCATCAGATCACACGCAACATATTTATTCACTCACATCACAATTCAGTTTAAAGTATGTTGTTGAGAGATGATTCAATTACTAATGTACTCTAAAAGCAGGTCCGATTTCAAATACTGTCTATTGCATTATAATATATCACTGATCTGGTGCCAGCCGTGACGTATATTCTCTCTGTGTGTCTCTAAGAGGAGTGACCCATTCCCATGCGAGCAGCGCCAGCAGCCCGGTCACACGACACGCAGCAGGTGGCAGACCTCGACATAGCCCACCTCATCAGTCACAGTGTATTTCTGGATGTGACAGTGACGAAGTGATCTGCTGCTGTTCACAAGGCCATGGTCTCGGAGGCTGACTCACTCACAGCACATAAGGGGGAACATTCTCTCGGAAGAATCGCAAATTATGAGCGTCATACACAAGTAGTATCACTTTGAAACAAATGAAAAAAAAAAAGATTCTAATTATCGCAGATTACCCTAAGCAGACCTCTCACTTTGACTTAAGAATACCAATTCACATAGCACTTTTTTTGGCTACATTCAGTTTTTGTTTTTTCTTATCTATTTCTCTTCACCTTCTGTTTAGACAGTATATTTACTCCAATTGTTGGCTGTGTCATGACTCCATTTCAACTAATACAATAAATAACAGCATACAGAACTGTCAAGGCGAGCAGAAGCCAATGCAACATCAATGACTGTTGACACCGCTGTCTAAAAGTGGGCCTTAAGTAGCTCAATAAAGAATAGGCCTACTCACATGTTAAGATGACTCTAATGAAATTATTCACATTATCCATAATCACCTTAGCCTGACCAAAACCGGACTGCATGTAAACATATTAGTCTAACTGGAATTGCAGTAAATTGGCAGTCATTGGCTTTTAATTTGAAGGAGTTGCCCTCAGCCAACAGCTCTACAAATTAGGGCAAGGTAGAAACTTGTTTTCAGTTTTTGTAGATTTAGTTTAATATCTTATTATACTTACCCTGTTGTTCTTAATGTGGTGTGTAACTTAGTTGTTTGTCATCTTGGGTTTGCACCAATATGCCAAAACTAATTCCCAGTACTGTGTAAACCTTTTTACTTCTGATGCATACTGGTGCAGGAGTGTGCCAGTTGCTGACTTGTTTATTTGTTTGTGGTTTGGAAATGTCCGATCATGAGTTCTACTGTATCCTGTTTTAAATTTTTACACAATGCATAAATATTTGTGATGTCATAAATGACCAGACCAGAAATCAAATTGTTCTATGTTGAAACTAACTCAGGTGATAAGAAAAGTGAATGGGAAGGAACAAGACAAGAGGTTCTGCAATTGCCCAATCATCAAGAGAGGGGCCTTAAAGGAGTCTAGCATTTTAACGTTTCAAAAATGTTAGCTAAAAGAAATAATAAAATACATAACTGATTTGTGTAAAAAATAAAATAGAACTATATTATTTTGTCTGAAATAATTTGTTTGTGGAGGTTCTCAGTCATCCAGGACATTTTCAAGAAAAGGTTTCCTGACAAGGCATCTGGACTTTGGGGAGGGATTTAGCCTGAGACTACTGTGATTGGACAAACCAGTCTAGCCTTGTCCAATCACAGTAGTCTCAGGCTAAATCCCTCCCTCTGAGGGATAAATATCTCAGCTCTTTTTCCAGTTGAACTCAGAATTGACAAAGTCCCTTGGATGAGGGATGAAATGTCTTCACCTAAAATGTATGTCCAGATGCCTTGTCAGAAAACCTTTTCTTAACGCACGCTTTTATTTCTCTGATAACAGGAAGTGAGAAATGAAAGCAGAAGTTTGTGAGGATTTCCTGAGACTTACAGCCCACCCTCAACCCGACCCAGGTTCATCTCTGACATTTATAGCTTTATGACTTTCATTGGAGCAAACAGAGAGTTAGCAGCCTCATATCACAGGCTGCAATAAAAAACACAATCTATATTAAAAACACATAAAGGCAGCTGAGAATGGAGACAGTTTAAAGAGTGAGGGAGCTTTGTTTAATCATCTGGTGCGTCCGGTGTAAGCGTCCGCTCTTCTAAAGCCTCAGCCCTAATCTCACAGTAAACCAATCAACAGCTACATTACACCTTTTAAACCAACTGCATTGTTTCAATTGAATATCACACTTCCACTGACATACAGTTATTATACTACAAATATGTACACACCTTTTTTCTTGTCTGTTATTAAGTAGAGGTTTTTAAATCATGTGTTCATTGGGTCTATTCAAGTCTGATAAGAAGCAGGTTTATGATATCAGTGATATTGTTAAGCACTGCTCATTGAGGCTGCAATAAGGCAGTGTAAACATTGAGTTATTGCCTTTACAGATTATGTTCTGGAGAGGAGTCTAACTATAGGCAGTACAGGGGCCATGGAGGTTAGGGGGCCCACACAAATCACAGGCTCTACATTTAGACTTACAAATACACTTGAGCTTACAACTTAAAGCATGATAAATATATGGCTAAAAAGGATCCCCAAATAAGTGCACCTATGGAGACCACTCCAACGCAATGAAAAGGTACCATAAGGTGGAGCTTAAATGCAACCTGTTGATTTTAAACACAAAAAGGCAACATTTTTGTAAATAGAGCTCATTCTTGCCACATGCAAGGATGGGGCTTGCTTTGTATGTAAGCAACCGATAGTGCTATCCAGGGCAGTTAAAGAGAATTTCTGTTGTCAGGATGTGGAATTGTTGGCAGAGGGATTAAGACCATACACAAGAGATTTCTCACATGTCACCGTGGTTACAAGTTGTATTAAAACCAAAGCCGTGCCCTTCATGTCAGGTATTGGTTTGGAGATTCTGACTGATGTAGTGGGGCAACAGACACACAACAGGACAGATGCTATGCTGAATAGCATGAACAACATGGACCATGCATTTGGCTTTTGGACAAAAGAGAGCAGCTAGTGGATATCTGAGATCAGTGAGCTGCAGGACAGAACGCCACAAGAACTACTTCTTCCTGACTGCCATAAGACTGTACAATCAGTCAATTCAGTTGCTCTTTACTTTATTTGAATGTGACAGAAAGTCAAGAACAGTGCAAAATGTTGCAATATTTAAAAAAACAAAAAAAACAACTCAAAATGTAAAATAAAATGTCTTAACAGCTGTTTCCACTTTGGAAGTAAAAGTATTACAACCCTTGCTTTTTAATTATAAATACTGCATTCTTGTCTACGTAGCATTAAACACAAGAAGACAAGGAATCCCTAAAATGTAGACTAGTCTATTTGGAACTAAGAAAGATGAGAAACAACCATAATCTATTTTCTTCTTCTACTGTTTTTTCATGGCAACCACCTACATTTTTCAAACATACTTTAAATTCAACTTTATTAAACTTTATTAATTAAACTTTATATAAAAACACAACTTGTATGTAGCTGATGCCAATTTCTCCATCTGACTGCACTCCAGTGAAATGAACTGAACTGAGATGAAGGCTACAACTTGGTGGAAGGAGAAAGGTTTAAATCTTTCATCCAGTGTAAGCTTATTTTGTCAAGTATAGTTTATACTGGCACCCACAGTAGTAATTACCTTACACCAATGGTTTTCAACAATCACTACATGAATTACAGCTTTGTGAATGAAATATGTATCAAAGATTTCAGCTGAGGTAAACATTTGAGTTGGTAAAATTCCTACTGACTGTCCCATCATGCATTGAGGAGATTTGTGTTATACAACATCAAGTCAGGAGTCTGACTAAGTACAAGTGTATTTTGAGCTTTAAAGGTTAATAAGTTGGAAACAATGCTGTATCTTGACCTGAAAATGTCTAAAGCCAAATTCAATATTCTTTCATACACTGTAGCAACCCCCAACAAAATCCAGAGCATTACAAAAGAGTTATGGCCAAATCTGCCAGACCGATTAAGTTCTTTATCACTGCTGTAGCTGGATAAGGTCTAAAAGTTCAAACACCCTCCAAGCATCGTCTGATCAAGCTAATAAGGATGTTTATGACATTTTAATCTCTTCGGCTTCCAGAGTAAACATAGTGTGCCACAAGCATGCCAAAAAGCTGACCACAAACTCCCTAAAGGGCAGTGGTAACTATAGGTCTAGGCTTAGCGCTAATGTAGCCAGAGCTGCGTTCCACGTGCTAATCTAGATGGCATTAGACACTAACACTGACCATTCACCCACCAAGCTTAGTGGGTCTGGCTATATGGTAGGCTCAAGACAGTGTCTATTAGTGGACTAATTTAGTGATGGCAATCTTTGTAGCTCAAAAAATCCTCATCTACACTGATTCTTATTCGCGTTTATAATTCTGGTCTCGTTCACAGTCACTTTTTAGAAGTCAGTCTGCTGAAATTTGCTCAGTTTGACAAATCTTTTATAGACCCTTCCACAAGTGACATGATCAAAAAACTGTGCGAGCAGCATGTTGATGGAAGTATCAGAATTTTCTAATAAATTTTAACATGGGAGCAAACTAAAATGCTTGTAGACACCAACATGACTGATGTGCATGCAGTATAGTTGATGAGAAACCAATGTGATTTAAAATGCAAGCTATAGTACCCCACACAGGTACAATTACCCATTCAGACATAGATTTCTGTGTTCTTGAATAAAATAGGTACTTGAATACTGAGCCACTTACTCATTTCATCTACCCACTCATTAACAGCACGCAGATCAGGTCAATAGTACCCTCATAAAGTAGGATGAATAAATCCTGATTGTACTTTGGTAGCCGGGCCCCAAAAAACAATCTTTAAAAAAAAAAAAAAAAGGGGGGGGGGGGGGGGAAAAAAAAAAAAAAAAGGGGGGGGGGGGGGGGGGGGGGGCGACCCCCCCCGGGGGGGGAAAAAAAAAAGGGGGGGGGGGGGGGGGGGGAAAAAAAAAAAAAAAAAAAAAAAAAAAAAAAAAAACCCCGCCCCCCCCCCGGGGGGGGGGGGGGGGGGGGGGGGGGGGGGGGGGTTTTTTGTTTTTTTTTTGTGAAAAAAGGGGGGGGGGGGGGGGGGTGGGGTGGGGGGGCTTTTTTATATGGGGGGGGGCAACCCCCCCCCCCCTTTTTTTTTTTTCCCCCCCACAAAAAAAAAAAAAAAAACCCCCCCCCCCCCCCGTTTGGGGGGGGGGGGGCGGGGGGGAAAAGGGGGGGGGGGGGGGAATTCCCCGCCCAAACTTCCCTTTTTGTGTTAAAAAAGAAAAACGTCTGGCCTGGCCAGCTAGTACTTTGGTAAACTACACCATGCTTCTGTGCTTGTCCAGCCTTTAGCATGTGGCCTTTAGCTTACGTAGTGCTAGTTGCTTCTATTTAAAAACTAAAAACAAGACAGCTAAATATTGAGCCACTGCAAATGTTTGCTCTTGAGGCCCTGACATTAAACCCATGTTGCCAATCTCTGTCAAATTGCCCAAAACAGCTTGAGTTTATCCTAACCTGGATTAAAGGGCCTTCAAAGACTCTAATCTTGTTTTTGTGACCTTATGTTCAAGTAAATGAGGGTCAAGCCCAAAGACGAAGTAATTTTTGTCATTGTGGATATTTTTAGTCAGTTTTTATATCAACAACCTATCAACTATCAACCTAACCTGTCTACATCTACAAGGGTACTATAGAGTCAAATGCAGTTCACCTGCTGCTAGTCTTCACCTGCTTCACTATTGTTTGAACACAGCACACACAGGCTATTTAAGATTTCTATTTATTCTATTTCTATTTTCTGATTGGACAGAAGTGAAACAGGATACCAGGAGTTTACTTTCTATTTGTTACAATTATGAGGAACTGGGACAGCCGTGTTACAAACTTGACACTCTGTAAGTGATGCAATTTAATATTTGGTTCATAAAAATATGACTTGCAGTCCTTTTTGATGAGTGCAAATAAAAACAAATGAATGAAGTTTGTATCAGACGTGTTCTCTCCCAGGGGTCAGACAAATCCAAGTTAAAAGAACCCTGATGAGTGTAAGTGAATTACGTTAAAGTGTGGCTCCCTTCCAGCTTTGCTGCAAAGTGGATTAGAGCCATGCGCCTCCATTACATTCAACGCTTAGAGCAACACTTAATTAAAAAGCCAGTGAGCTGGTCCACTCTGCTCGCCCCAGGCCACATCAAACTCTCACTTCCATTTCCTTTTGATTTGATATTTGCCTTAAAACTTATGAAAACTGCCTTAGTGGTAACACAGCAGAAGTCCTGACTTTACAAAAACTGTATTAAAACAACACTAGGAAACATTTTTACCTGCTTGAAGTAAGATTCAATATCATTTTAATTCCCAAACATGAAACAGAGAAAATAACCCCCATACAGTTTCACCATTATGCCTCTTTCCATCAGGCCAGAACACCTGCTAACAATCTGTATTTTTCCACAGTGAGAATGAAAATGAAGGGTCACAGAAACCACTCAGCGATTGTTGTTAATTGGTTTGCATCCAATCAGCTACAGTGGGAAAGCCAGGGCTATTTCAATACTAATTTACAGTTAACAATTGTAACGTCTGCTCGCACAGACATTACCATACACTACACTACCAACTCCAAACATAATGCCCCAGAGGCTTGTGTGCTGGAGAGCAGATCTTTGGCTCTGGGAAAGGTGTCAAAGGGTAAACCCTTGATTTGAGCAAAATGTGAATACAGTGTTTTTAGTCTGAAGGTTACTTTAGCCTGTTTGAAAGGCTTTTTTGAAATGATTGTGTTACAGCCAAAAGCAACAGCATCCAGCTCTCCCAATGGATTGCACAAGTGAGAGCAATATTGTAAGTCTAATAATAAGCAGTCCTAATAACTAACTAATGACATAGTCATACTCAGCTATATGCTTGGCTTGCATGTAACTAAATGAATACGTAAATCTATGTTGCACCAAAAAGTTGTTTCATTTTTCCTTTATTCTTTAGCAGAAAGCCTGACAATACTATTCAGTACCGTGTCATATTTCTCATCATTTGTCTGTTGCACCATTACTAATTACAATACCATCGAGCGCTGTCTTTAGTCTGAGTGCTCTTCATTTGTTGCATTTCGTCTTCCCCGTGTGTGACAAGGACTAGGCTCACCTTAATGTCGCGTTTGATTGCCTCTATGATTGACAGCCCCTATGGCCAATCAGAGACTAGAGAATGCTAAGTTTGTTTTGATAGCACAGCGCTTCAGCTAAGTTATGTGAGTTTGATGAGTGGCGACCAAGTTGTGCCAGTGACTGTGTGCGTGATAAACGTAAGTACTGTTTTTGATGCACAGACACAGCCCAACGTGTATATAACCTTATTGGTCATATTTTGTAATTTGATTGGGGGCTGTCGCCGCAATAATTGTGAGCCGTTTCTCGACGTACTTATATGCTAACTGCTAGTCTGCTATGGCCTGCTACGTCACGTTATTGCTACGCTATACTCGTTTGTGTTATTGTTTAAGTGATTTTACTGAATAGTATAATTACATATTTCTTTAATTTTCTGTTTATAGAAACCACACACCCACTGTCACACGACACATTCACGTTGGAATGATCTAATAAAGAATCAGTGAAGCTGAATCATCTGATGTGCATTCTTACCGATGCCCCCCCGGCGACCACAAATACTCAATAACAGGCGATATTAGCTCTCCCCCCAAAACATTGGTGCCGAAACCCGGGATTAGTGTGGCCACCGTGGGTTCAAGAAAGATGTATTCAGATCAGAGTCGCACTCCACGTCCAGCGGGTGCCCGGCCACGCCGAGTAAGACGACCACCAACTTGGATGCAGGATTATGTCTCCTCCGTATCTGCGCAGCAGCGTCCAGTTGATGATGCACATGGGCAGCCACCACTATACCCCAGTGTGGAGAGATCAGTAGAGAGAGCTGCCGGGATGACACCTCTTACACCTCCACAGTCAACTGAAGACTGGAGTACTATACAAGGAGCAAGGGCTATGGACTCATATGATTATAAACATTCGCCCCCCTGGCTAGCAAGTACACCAGTTCACACCAGGCCAAGGCCAGCTGCAGAAGAATCATCACAAATCCTAGCAGCTTTACACAGAGTGCTTGAGGAAAATCAGAGGATGCAACGACAGTTGATGGACATGCAAAGGTGTCTCGATACTAGGACAATGCCCACTCCCCTGCCCACTCGAGCTCCTGTCCCCCCACAAACCTCTGCACTGCTTACAGATCAGGACTATGGTCAGCTCCCTCCCTTGCCTGCACAAGCTGACACCTCAATGCTACTTCCAAATGCTGAAGAGGACTGGCCACTGCCACCACCCCCTGTGACCGATAATTTTGTGGCTCATCCTCTACTACCACCACCACCTCCAGATATGATGGCTGAACTCACAGAGCGGCTAAGGGGCATTAGAACTACACAGCAGCCAAGTTACCAAGCGGAATCACGCCCCCCGACGCCCTGTATGCAGACACCAGAGTACTGTATCCCATATACCCCATTAAGACGCGGGTCAGACCACAGTGGACAGCTGCCCCCTGCCAAACATGAGACGGTGTATCGTGGTCCAAAGCCTACAATCCCTAACTTCACAAAGGGGGATCCAAGGGAGTTTGCTAGACTTAAAGTTGCTCTAGAGAACCTTCTGCCTAAAGATGCTACAGAGCGCTTTAAATATCAGATCCTGGTGGACCATTTAAAGCATGAAGATGCCCTGCTCATTGCCGATTCGTACACCAACTCAACACAGCCGTACACAGACACAATGGACAGCTTAACTGATCGCTATGGGCAGCCGCACCAGTTGGCTCTCAGGAAGATTGCTGACCTGATGGAGTCCTCAACTATTGCTCATGGTGACACTAGTGGGTTTAAGCGGTTTGCACTGAGAGTGAGAGCACTGGTGGGCCTATTAGAGCAATTGGGGGACGGTGGACAGACCGAGCTATGCTGTGGGTCACACGTGACACGGCTGCTGTCAAAGCTGCCACAAGACATGCGAGCAGAGTTTAAGCGGTTCCTGTACCCCATGCGTGTCACTATTCCAAGCCTTCTACACTTCTCTGACTGGCTTAACTATGAGCTGAAGATACAAGAGACAGTGTACGAATCATTGCATAGTGAAGTGAAGAGCGGCAGTGAATCAAAGTCAGCACGGCGCCATGACAGCAAGGGGAGTAAGACCACCAGTATCTTCCACGCTACAAATAAGCCAAGTGATATACCCCCCGTAGAGCTGACACCTCCCACCTCCAAGAAGACAGCATACTGCCCTTATTGTGTTAACACATTGCACTATCTGGACCAGTGTGCCAATTTTGCTCTGCTGACAAAGGAACAGAAATCTGCATGGATAAAGTCAAACAGAAAATGCTGGCGCTGTGGACGTTCACACCAGGCTGCACAGTGTCGTCTGAGAGTCATATGTCCAACATGCAAGGGGAAACACCTGCAGGCCCTACATGAGGTAAACATAAAGCCTACAGCTGATAGCCCATCCAGCCTTGTCAGCTCAACTAATGAAGTGCTGTACCTGGACAGACGCTCTGGATGCAGCCAAGTGCTGTTAAAGATCAGCAGAGTATTACTGCGCAATGGTGAGCACTCATTAGAGACTTATGCAATACTTGATGACGGGTCGGAGCGCACCATTCTTCTTCCTGCAGCAGCTCAAAGCCTTAAACTTATCGGCCAGCCAGAACAACTTGCTCTTCGAACAGTTCGGCAAGACATTAGAGTCCTGCATGGTACAGCCGTGTCATTCACCATCTCTCCAGTAGACCAGCCACAAAGGTCATTCGGGATCAAAGGTGCATTCACAGCCGATCCGCTGAGCCTGGCCGAACACACATACTCAGTGGAAGCACTACAGAGAAAGTACAAGCACCTAAGAGGCCTCCCTCTCCCAACAATGGATAAAGTGCGCCCTCTGCTGTTAATAGGGTCAGATTACCCACAGCTCATCACTCCAGTGGCTCCTGTGCGCCTGGGACGTCCTGGGGGCCCTGCAGCAGTAAAAACAAGATTAGGTTGGACACTTCAGGGGCCAGTTAAGCGTTTTGAATATCAGTCTGAAGCTCAGCAGTGTCTACACATATCCACATTGTCACCCTCTGCTGAAATCCTACATAATGTGGAAAAGTTGTGGCAGCTAGACGTCCTTCCCTATCGTAGTGAAAAACTGGTTGTGCGCTCCAGACAGGACCAGGAAGCGATGCACCTGCTGGAGACCAAAACTACACGTGTGGGCATTGAGGGAACACAGCGCTATGCTACTCCACTCCTCAGAGTAAGGAACATGCCACAGCTCAATGCACCCAAAGAGGCAGTATTAGCCAATCTGCGCAGCACTGAGAAAAGGCTTCTGCGTGACCCTGAAAGAGCTGCTGCCTACTGTGCAGAGATGGACAAACTGGAAAAGGCCGGCTATGTATTAAAGGCAGCAGAAGAGGAGCTGAGCAGTGCAAAGGAGACTTGGTTCATCCCACATCACATGGTGAGCCATAATGGGAAGAACCGAATTGTCTTTAATTGTTCTTTCTGCTATAAAGGAGATAACCTAAATAAACTGCTGCTGCCGGGCCCCACCCTCACTTCCAGCCTGCTAGGGGTACTTCTGCGCTTCAGGGAACATCCAGTAGCTGTTAGTAGTGACATAAAAGGGATGTTTCATCAGGTCAGGCTGCTTCCTGAAGACAAAACACTGCTCTGTTTCCTGTGGCGGGACCTGAAGACAAATCAACCACCCAGTGTTTATATATGGCAGGTCCTCCCCTTTGGTACAACATGTAGCCCATGTTGTGCGACATTTGCGCTGCAGAAGCACGTGTTTGACCACAGCCATCCGGGTGAGGATGTACAAGTGACAATTGAGAAATCATTCTATGTAGATAATTGTCTACAGAGCCTCCCCACTGTAGAAAGCCCAGCACCTTGTGAACAGACTGACAGCACTGTTAGCAGCAGGTGGTTTCGAACTAAGACAGTGGGCTACTAACATTCCCGAAACCATCAAACATCTGCCCCGAGAAGCAAGGTCTGAGAGCAGTGAGCTGTGGCTCCAGGAGTCAAGCACCGACCCACAAGAGCTCGCCCTCGGGTTACGATGGCTATGTAACTCTGACACTTTGAGATACAAGTACCAACTGCTGGACCCCCCCACACCTACCATGCGAAATATATACAGAGCACTGGCGCGTCTGTACGATCCCTTGGGGTTCATTGTCCCCTTTACAACGCGAGCCAAGATCCTAGTGCAGCGTTTGTGGGACAAACAACGAGAGTGGGACGACCCCTCCATCCCTGAGGAGGTACTACAGCCCTGGTCGGAGTGGGAGGAAGAGTTACAGCATCTGTCCCAAGTAACATTACCACGCTGTTATGTCAGTCCTGCCATAGACACTTCAAGCTGCTCCAGAGACATTCATGTGTTTGCAGATGCATCAGAAAAGGCCTATGGCTCTGTGGCCTATTTGCACAGAGGACTCAGAAGGACACGTAGAGGTGGCCTTTCTCACAGCAAGATCCAGAGTGGCCCCGAAAAAGCAACAGTCGATGCCCCGGCTGGAGCTGTGCGCGGCCCTAACAGCTGCCCAACTAGCTGCGCTCCTGCAGCGAGAGCTGACTGTGGCTATTAACCGTCTCACCCTCTGGACAGACTCCACTACTGTCCTCACCTGGTTACAGTCAGACTCATGCCGATTTAAGGTGTTTGTAGGAACACGAGTGGCTGAGATCCAGGAGCTGACGGATCCGAGGGCTTGGCGATATGTGAATTCAGCACATAACCCTGCCGATGACATCACACGGGGCAAGACATTGCTGGAGCTGTCTAGCAACAGTAGGTGGAGACACGGTCCAGCCTTTCTGCAGCAAGCACCAGATTTCTGGCCCACTCAGCCAGTTAGACAAGACCCAGAGAATGATGCTGAGCTACGTAAGTCTGCCATCTCCTGCTTTAACACTACCACTGCCAAGACAACACTGCAGTTACAGGCTGACCAGTCCCCCTCATATTCTGAACTGATAGAGACAGTAGCCCAATCCCGCCACGGGGCGGCAGCTGATCAAGCAACGCTCTCTGCGGCTGACCATCAAGAAGCAGAGAGGGAGATCCTACAGCAAGCTCAGCTAGACAGTTTTACGGAGGAATACAACCTGCTAAGAGCTAGTAAGCCAGTTCCCACAACAAGTCGGCTACTGACATTGGCCCCAGAGTATGACAGCGCTGCAGGGCTTATTAGAGTAGGTGGAAGGCTTCGTCGCAGTGATCATCTAGAGCCTGACGCCATTCACCCTGTGGTCTTAGATCCCCGTCATAAAGTGACCCAGCTCATCATCCAGGACACAGATAAAGCCTTACACCATCCAGGGTCAGAGCGCCTATTTGCAGAGTTACGGCGTAAGTACTGGATACTTCGAGGGCGAGAAGCAGTCAAAAGGCACCAGCACTCCTGCCTGGACTGCCAAAGATGGAGGGCTACGCCGACTGTGCCTAAGATGGCAGATCTGCCGGAGGCTAGGTTGCGTTTGCTGAAACCACCCTTCTTTTCTACAGGTATGGACTGTTTTGGGCCCTTCACAGTTAAAGTGGGACGTCGTCTGGAGAAAAGATGGGGCCTCATATTTAAATGCTTGACGACACGGGCCGTACACCTAGATCTCCTATCCAGTCTGGATAGCGACTCATTCTTAATGGCCCTTAGGCGATTTATTGCCCGAAGAGGCAAGCCAGCAGAGCTCCTGTCTGATCAGGGAACAAACTTCAGAGGAGGGGACAGAGAGCTTAGAGAGGCTTTTAATGCCCTACACCCTGCTCTGCGTGATCACTTGGCCAAATCCCAGATACAGTTCAGATTTAACCCACCAAATGCACCGCATTTCGGAGGTGTATGGGAAAGAGAGGTGAGATCAGTCAAGGCTGCACTGTATGCTACCATCCAGCCCCAGTCCGTCCCAGAAGAAGTCTTGCGTACTGTCCTGACAGAGGTGGAAGGGATTTTAAATTCCAAGCCACTAGGTTATGTATCTACGGACGTGGCAGACCCTGACCCGGTGACCCCTAACCTACTCCTCATGGGGCGGCTTGACCCATCCCTACCTCAGGCCGTGTATGTGGATGCAGAGCCCTTAAGCCGGCGTCGCTGGAGACACAGCCAAGTGTTAGCGGATCAGTTTTGGGCTCACTTCATCAGGTGCTACCTCCCAACCTTGCAGACCCGCTCTAAATGGCACAAGGACCCAGCCCAGCTGCAACTTGGAACCACGGTAATGGTGATGGACCCTCAGTTACCAAGAGCAATGTGGCCCATTGGTCGCGTTACTGACGTTCTCCCTGGCCATGATGGAAGGATCCGGACTGCTGAAGTACAGGTCCAGGGCAAGATCTATGTGAGGCCTGTTGCACGCCTAGTAGCCCTGCCCTCTATTCCTGACATTGACACTGCTAGTCCTTCTTAGGTGTCAAATTTGATGGACAAATTTGGGGGCGGCTGTGACAAGGACTAGGCTCACCTTAATGTCGCGTTTGATTGCCTCTATGATTGACAGCCCCTATGGCCAATCAGAGACTAGAGAATGCTAAGTTTGTTTTGATAGCACAGCGCTTCAGCTAAGTTATGTGAGTTTGATGAGTGGCGACCAAGTTGTGCCAGTGACTGTGTGCGTGATAAACGTAAGTACTGTTTTTGATGCACAGACACAGCCCAACGTGTATATAACCTTATTGGTCATATTTTGTAATTTGATTGGGGGCTGTCGCCGCAATAATTGTGAGCCGTTTCTCGACGTACTTATATGCTAACTGCTAGTCTGCTATGGCCTGCTACGTCACGTTATTGCTACGCTATACTCGTTTGTGTTATTGTTTAAGTGATTTTACTGAATAGTATAATTACATATTTCTTTAATTTTCTGTTTATAGAAACCACACACCCACTGTCACACGACACATTCACGTTGGAATGATCTAATAAAGAATCAGTGAAGCTGAATCATCTGATGTGCATTCTTACCGATGCCCCCCCGGCGACCACAAATACTCAATAACAGGCGATATTAGCTCTCCCCCCAAAACACCGTGGTCACCCTGACCCGCATGTCTGTCCTTCAAAAAGGGCCATAACCTGCCAAGGACCAGGAAACGCTGTAATGGCTGACACGTGCACTTACATGACCACACAGAAAAACCTTTTCACAAGCTGAATAAGAGGCCTGAAAGCAAAAACACAGCAACTTTAGCTACAACAACGCACAAGACAATATCTAATTTCATAAAATAAATAGTAGCAACTGTTGTTACCCAAAGAAGTACTCATGTTACTGTAAGTAGACTACATTTGTGCATCCAGCTTTTGCAGTATCACAGGGACATAAAAAAAATGAGATTACAATGTCACAAATCCCAATGTACATTTAACATTTAATTTCTTTCTTTTACACTTTGTTATCTAAGGTAATGGTGAGTATTCCAATAACAATGTGACTTGCGATATTTGAATAGCTTATTTGATATACTAAAAGTTCCAATAAATTCAAATTTACAAAGAATGTATGAAAAAATTCAAGGCTCTCTGTGAACTTCCAATGGTTGAGACTCAAAATTTAAACAAAGAAAACCAGGAGTTAATTTAGGATTTTAATGAGACTGAACCAGACCTAAACAAGGACTAAATGTACTAAAGGAATTTTTTTGTTGTTTGATACATTGATTGGACAGTTATTTTGAAGACTATAATGTTACTGCAATATCAAGTGGCCCAATTTAGTTCATTTTCCACTTTTTCCTACCACAGTAAATTCTCCTGGTCCTTTTGTCTTTGCCTCCCAGACCCAGTGCTGTAGTTCCATTTGTAAGACTACTGCTGCCTGCTCTGACAGATGGATTACTGTAAGCCACTACTAAATCTAAGTCCTCAGCCTTGTGGTGACAGGTGACAGCCCAAGCGTGCATTTGTCTCTGTGAGTCTATACCAGTGAGAATTTTGGCCAAATTTCCACAGCTCCGAGAATAAAGTGTCACTGTACAACTCTGTGTTTCTCAGAAGTGGCAGGGAGTGTGTGACGGCATGCTTCGGATTCAACCGCAGACCGTGCTCTGGTTCACATTTACAACATGTGAGAGGCTACATACTGTATGGGTGCATCTGACATTACACGCACACAGTATGTTTAGAAGTATACCTAGTGGATAACGATTGTGACCAGTGGTGTTTCTAAAGATGTTGGGGCTTCTTGGACAATAGGTACAAAGGGGCACCACCACTACAGAATGAATGACACAGTGAAATGATTGATTTCACAAGTGTCCATATAAAATAATCCAAAAAAGTAATTTAAACCTGAACAGTCAGGTGTGCTTGCTAAAGCTATACATTTAGCTTTAAATGGGAAAAAAAAACTTTAAATCTGATTTGTAAGAGCGGTTCAATGCTAAAAAATGAACATTACTAACCAATAATTGAGTTGATTTGTCGATAGCAAGGCAAGCCCCTCCTGCTTAGGGCCCTTGGCAAGTGCCCAGTTTTTCTACCCAATTGCTAATTAAATAAACTGACTGCAGTTCTACAAGAAGCCATGTGCATGTGCAAGCTTATTTTGGATGATGGTACTGGAGTGTTTGAAAATAACTGTTGATGATAGGCCAAAGGGTATATCCTATAGACTCTCTCAGTTATCAGCACCCACTTTCAACAGCGACAGTGGTACTAAATTTGCTCCATCACTTTGTACCACTGGGTGAAGTCATGAGTTGCAGCATGCTTACTGTTAGAGATTTTAAAAGGAGTTGGTTTACAGTTTAACTGTTTTAGTGAGTCACTGTGTAAATAACATGAGCAGAGCAACAAGGACAGTTTTAACAGAGCTTCCCTAGCTGTTAGCAACAGCTTACTAACTGGTACACTTTGCCATACTATAATATGCAAAAGAAAATTCAAAAATAAAATATACATTAGGTTGTAGGCCCTTTTTCATACTTCTGAGGACTTTCTGTACATGTGAAAGTGTACACAACACCCACTAACAAGTGACTGGAGTAAACTGTAAAAACAACACCATAATAAGCAAATACATTTAGCCACAGATGAAGATATACAGAATATTTCTCCACCGACAATAGGAAGAACCAAATACATCCCTGAATATCAATAAAGATCTCATTCCTAAAAAAAAACAAAACAATAGACAATCTAAAAAAAACAAACAAACATTTATTTAACATGGTTAATTTTGCCCCAGCACTAATTCATTTGGACAATTACTAAGTAATAGGCTACATCTGGGGAAAGTTTGAATCTTTCGTGTCAGATGGCATTTTTAAAAATATATTTTATGAAATGTTTAATAAACTCTCACACTGTACACTTGTCTTTAATTCCACTCAGAAAGGAAGAAGAGTACAGCTTGATGACAGGTGTTTAAAGCCCATTCAGAGCCAGGGAAAACCTGGACCTGACCTTTAATGAGTGTAATTACGGTAATATTACCGAGAGGCTATCAGGTGTCTTACCTTGAGTGCGCACTTCTGTCCAGTTTTCTTACTGAAGCACTCCAGGACTTTGCCGTTGATTCCTAAGCCCAGGACCTGGCTGGAGATCTTAAAATCGTCCGTGACCGCGTTCCTCTTTATCTCCGGTTTAGGGTGAGCGGGCAGTGGGAAGTGTGTAGCCTCGCCGTCAGCCTCCTGTCTGTCGGCGGCGTCCGGAGCTGGGTTCTCTTCTTTCGGGCTGTCATCTTTAGAGGGGTCCGCTTCTGCCGCAGCTTTGGGCGCATGGACAGGTTTCTGTTTCCCGTTCCCATTCTGGAGCATGTTTACGGCGGGTTAGTTAAAACCAGCCGTCCTCGTGGGGAAAAAGTGAGGGTTATTTCACCAGAGAAACGCGAGGATCCGTCTGCTGTGGTAAAAAAAAAAAAAATCTGATAGGAATCCTCAAGCACCGCTGACTTCTGTGGCTGTCCTGGACTCCACAGCCAAAAGACTGTACTTCCTTACCTGATACTCGCGCCTATTTTTGAACTAAAACACTATAAGTTGTCCCCTTACTAATTTAAAAATCTAAACGACATCGCTTTTAGTTTTTGGCGACTTTAGTTCCGCTGATACAGTCCTGTAGCTCTCTGTATACACATGTCCAGTCAAAGTCTGTATTTGCCGAGGCGCCACCCTCCTTCAGGCAAGTCATACTTCTTTTGACTGGACTAAGGTGACCGTCTTAAAGGAGCAGGGCAAACATTCAGACAGCCCTCTTAGCCAAGTCAATGTGGTTTCCAAACACTAAAATGGATAGCCAAACAATTCAGACTAAGTCATTTAAATAATTCAGAAAAATATTTGTGAGGTCTGTCTGGCCAAAAAAGAGTCGTCACCTAGATTTAACTGAGCAAATAGGCAAGAGCCTTCCACTGAATGCTGCTTTTGTAAATTGGTAATGGTCAGGAGAGACAAATACTAACCAAAAAAGAACTATAGTATGATAAAAATGACCACATAAGCTATAAAGATTAATTAAATGGTCTTAGAAGGAAAAGAAAAACACAACAAAATGATTAAAATCCCCTGGGTTCCAAAAAAGTTTCACCAAGTTACTTCAAGATGAAACTATCTATAGATACATTCATGGTGCTGGTATAAGTGTGCATAAATAATACTTTATTATTGTGTTATGATGAAAAGGTTGGCCTACTGTTTTTGTTTTTAAAAGGAAAAAGTGTGCAAGTAAATCCATGGCATATAACAATTCTACAATTCATTATTATTAACAATCAATTATGTCGAAGGCAGCATGTGAGTACTTTTAAAAGAAAGGTGAAGATTTTGATTTGCTTGTAGAGAATAAGGTCACAAAACAAAATCAGATATTACAATCAGATTTAAATATGCTTTTGCTGCAAGAGCTGTATGACTCAGATTCATAAAGACTATTTTCAAGGCAAAGTGATTTGAGCACTAATCTGTTGTGAAGAAATAAGATGAAGTCTGTTTGGACATAACCATGAATAGTTTTGCATTTGGAGTAACTTGGCCAGAACATCTTGACATTCATCTCTTGACTTGTTTGCCATTACAACTATCTACATACTAGCTCACTACTGCTGCTTAATAAGTTATCATCCACGCTGAAGACATAAAAAGCAAAGATAAAACTATTTATTAAGTGCAAATAATGAAAGCGTGTGATTAAATGTTTAGTAGTCTAATGCACAGATGAGGGCCACTCCCTGTTTCACCCAGTGTCTCTGACTCTGGTCTGTAGGAAGCTCCACGGCCATCACGTAGTTGGTGGAATGCCCCGTTGTGGATAAGGTTCCTGAAGCACATGCAGAACAAAAGTTAACATACCTGGATGAAACAACATTTTTGTACATTTTTCTGTTTGCATCGCTACACTAAATCGATGTTTTCCGAGCACTTTAACCTGCAATCATGAGGTGTTGGTTGCCTGCTGTGGGTGGAAAACACAGAGCTGCACTTTGAGTAGCTTAGTGTAATTGGACACTAACTGAAGTCTATTTCGAGTGAGTTATAAAACTGCCAAAGGAGATATGCACAAACACATAGAGCAAGCACAGTCAACACCTAATCTATACACACTCTGCAACAAGATGGCGATAGTTTCGAAATACTTTTCCTTTTTCCAACTTTTCCAAGTGCTGCAGAAAGATGTTGTAATTCAATACAAGTGGATGAAGTTTTTTTATTTGATGGGTACAAACCAGCACGTGTGAGGGTCTTATAGATGGGGCAAACGTAGATCCCTGAGGATGGGGGTTTCCGATTAGGCGTCGGACTCAGCCGGATAACAGCCATTTCAGTGTAAAGCTCTTTAGGCCTGGACTGCGTGAGCTGACCTTCTTTATTATCCCAGCGAGCCCCCTCCAAGAATAGACCGTGGATGTAGCAGCCTGTGTTTGGTTTTTCTTTGATCTCTGACACAGATTTTGCAATCACCTTAAGAACGAGGCATTAAAAAAAGAGGACAAAAGTTTGGCTCAGCAGAAAACACAATGCTGTTAAGTGTAATAGAAATCCATTATGTGTTTATCTGTGGCAGACAGTCTCACCTCAAAATCGAATCCAATTGTGTCGATGGAGATGCTGCAACGTCGGGCGTAATTCTGGAGGGTTCCGGTGAGAAAGGCTTGGGGAAAAAAGAAGCCGCTAATCCAGAAGACAGGTGGAATTCCGGTAGAGATCCATCTCTGTAGGAAATTGATCCTTTGAAGCAGGTCTGTCACCCAGGAGGCCAGCGGCTTCAAAGAGGGGTAAGCCTGAAGAGAGCGTATATATTTTTTACAAACAGGAATTAACTGATCAGGGCATGAGTTGTCACTAAAACTGAGATCTATACATTAACAAATGTGAAATTATAAAGTTAGGTAGGCTTAACAAGGTCAGAAGGTCAAGGTCCATGCACCCAGGCTACAAATAGATTTTGCCTAGTGCATTTTGAAGTGAATTACTAATATGTAATAGTTTAAAATAAATAAAAAGGTTATGTTTTAACAGATAATAGTAATGTTTTCACTTTTTTGCCTCAGACAGACCTAACCATTACCATCTGAACTACACTATGTGGTGCAAATCCTATGCAATATAACTATTTATACAAACGATCTGGTTTACTATTGACGTAGGCACAAATCTACAGATATAGTGAAAAGCAATCAGTGTTTTTGTTTTAATGAAGTCAAAATAGGCCTGTATACTCTTCCATGTGTTTAATACTTTGGTTTTCCACATAGCAGGCACCGCGTTGTTGTAGAGGCTATTGGCCATAAGCTCCAGTTCTGATGACATCACCACTAAACCCTTTAGAGCCTTCACAATGTCTCGGAGGCTCTTAGAGATGACTGCCAGCAACTTGTTGTATCTGAAAGAGACCGGCGGTTCATAAAGTATTAATGACTGAATGTCTGATATAGTTTCTAAACAATAATTTGTCAAGTTTGTAGCTGACTACCACAAACCTGAGCTACTGACATGTGTAGTTATAGGCACTCACACAGTCAGAATAAAAGATGCTATTATAAATGGCATGATGGTGTGATTGAAAGTCATATTATTATGCCTTCTACATTTTTAAAACATGACTGAAAGAGATATTATAATACTGGTTATTACTGACTTAATCATTATTTTGTACCGATGCCATAACACTGCCCTCTGTAATCTCTTGTAGTATATAATCAAACAAAAAGGAATACAATGTTAAAATGTAGACATTTAAGGCTCTGTAAAACTGAGTAGTCTGTTATTGTAGGAAGGTTTAGGGCCTTTGACTAAATTGAGTTTTTGTCCAAATAAAGCATGTGACGTGTGAAATTGCAGTTTGAGCCTCAGAGTGGTTTGTGTCGTCTTGAACTGGGGCCTATTGTTACCTGATGACCTCCTGAATGAGCACTGTGTTCATGGACTCTTCATACAGAACAGGATACTTGGCCATCACCTCTTTGACGTTGAAAGCCTGGGGAATCTTTTCAACAATGCCTGTCACTATGTCCTCCACTATCTACAGAGCACAAAAGAGCAGAACAAAACACCATATAATCAAAATGTCAGTTTGTGTACCTGGATTGTTTCCAAATAATATACTGTTGTATCTAATGTACAGCATCTTTGTACCTCCTCTAGGGTTTTGCCTCCAGCAGATGCAGCTCTGGGCTGTAGTCGAACCACTGTCCCCAACAGGGTGAACGTTTCATTCTGGGCAAAGCTGATGTTAGCGTTGTCATGGAGACCAAATATCTCAGGGGTGTCGTTGATGGGTAGTCCGCTGATATATGCCAAATAACCCTAAGATTAGAAAACATTGGCTTATTTAGATATATTTGCTAAACCACAATTTTTAACGTGACATCCTGATTGAGAACGATCGAAATACTTACAGATTCAGTTCTTTGTTTGTGAAAGCCAGCAAAGACACATAATATGTCATAGTGATTGAATTGCAGAGACAGCCCCTAATGCTTTGGTCTTTTAAGCAGCCTTTAAATACACCTGCTTTTATCTACCTTAACATCCAGACTAGTGTTGATCTGCCGGTAGACTCCAGAGGGAGAGTAGATATGATCCGCTTCGAGCACAGCGGGACAGTAGAAATCCTCCAGTATACTGAGCAGACAACGCCGGTCCCAGTCATCCGTCACCCTGCCACCGTAATTGATCTCCCCTGCAGTGTACTTTAACACCTGGACCAAAACAAAGAGAGATGTCTACTCACTGAAAGGCAGTGGCAAACTCTAAAGCAAAAGAGTATTACCACCTTATAATTATTCTACAATCACAAGTCATATTGTCATATCAATACTTATAAATAATTGTGCAAATTGAATGTTATCTTAATCCATTTAAGGTATTTTGTGTATACGGTAAAAAGGTCAAAAAAAGCCTTCTTTCACTGATAAAATCATTTTGGAACAACAGAAACTTGAAACTTAGAAACTTGTGTCTAACTTTTGAACCAAATGTGATAGAGATTCAATTCCAGTTCTTCTTGTAGCTTCCTCTGAGCCCTACAAGGCACAAGCTGTTTTTTTGCGATTGAAGCTGTAGTTTGTCCACAATACTCATTTTCATGTTTGATTTACCCATTACTATCTTTACAAATAGAAGACGATAAAAGCTCTTGTACAATTTAAACCCTACAGTGCTAAAACTCTAAATACTATGGCTATTCGTTTGGAGACTCTGGTTGAAGTAGTATAGCAACAGTCACACAACAGGACGGACGCATTACTGAACAACATGGACTATCCCCTGCATTGGGCTTTTGAACAACAGAGAGCAGCCAGTGGACGTCGGAGATCAGTGAGCTGCAGGACGACTGTCATAAGACTGTACAATCAATCAATTTACTTTTTAATTTATTTGAAGAGGCCCAACAATTGAATTTCCCCTTGGGGATTAATAAAGTTGAACTGAAGTCTAAAAATGAGTCTCCTCCACACCTTGTATGGAACATTTTGGTACTCATCCAGGAACATTTTCAGCTGGCTGATGCAGATATTCAAGTCTCCGTCAGTGAACTCATAGGGAATGTTGAAGCCCAGTGCCCCAAACTTTCTTCTCTCCAGCGCAATTCCATGAAAAAGAGATAGAGACAGAAGCAGAGGCTTGAACAGCGTTGTCTGGAAGAGAGAAAATATATAAATGAACGGCCATGGAACCTGATAATAGGTAAGTGGAAAAAACTTAAGCTACACGTAAAGTGGGAAAACCTTGGTTGCAGAGTTAACAAAGTCATTTGAGAGCTTCAGGTAGGTCCTTTGAAGGTTGGCTTTGATTCCCCTAGGAGGCTCAATTGTCATCTTGGAACCATTTTGGAGAATAGACACTGGGAACTTGTTGCTGGGGAGGCTTGTTAACCACAAACGGAAGTCCTTGTGCACCTGTTTAAAATTACACAGGACAGAAAAGTAGTACCCGTGGGCAGAGGATAAACACAGCTAGACTAGTGTAAATAGTGACGTGAGGTGAAGTCATGCATCTGTTTGATTATAGCTCCTTAAGATGGGATGGTTTCGTTTTTTTGAGTGAGTACGTAAGAGTTTCTGTAGCCTTTGTTTACGGTCTGACCTTTCCAGGGTCGATGTTCTCCATGAGTCTCTCTAGTGTGGGCATCCAGCTGGGAGCCAGGTGGCAATTCTGGAAGAAGACCCAGTGGCCACTCTTCATAGCAGCGTGCATCATGGTCTCAGCCCAGGGGCCCTGTATCACATAAACAACAGCCCACATAAGCAACATGTGAGAAAAACAAGTAGCAAACTAATCACAAATCATGAGGCAGTTCTTCAGCTTAAACATCAAGGAAACATCAAGGTAATATGTTCCTTTTTAACGGGATTGTGTAATTTTTAAATAAATCCCTAAAACAAGTGTAACATTACAAGAATCTTTCAAGAGGCTGTGAAAGCTATCAGCCCTTTGCAAACAGGCAGGGAAATAACAACAGGGCCATGTCACAAGCTAGTAAGTAATATACTAAAACGTCATTAGGCAGTATGGTAGTGATGTCAGATTTTCAATCAAATATCGCATTTTAGTTATACAGCCTTTCTGAAATTTATCACCTGTCAAATGTTACTTTACTTGAGCAGAAAAATTGAGAAAAGCATGGACTTGTTTTGTAAAAGACTGGTTTCTCTTTTGGTAAGAGAGTAAACCAAATATCATGGCAATGCTTGAATATTTCTGGTACATTGTTAGAAGTACCTTTCCACAAAAAGATAATGTGAATGTTAATAAAAAACAATTCACAAATGACAAACAATGCCCAAACAAAGCTTTGGGGTGATCTGATACACATATAAATAAGAAAATTCTCTAACCTGGCCTTGGCCCAAAGATATTGCACTCATTTTCTTGGAGAACTGCATGACATCAGCAAATTTGTAGAGGTCTGCGGCGGGGTCAGTGCCGGGGGAAAGGACAAAGATGAGAGGAGTGGTGTGGGACGACTGTTTGAAGACCACAGACAAGTCTGATGTCTAATGAGATCATATGGAGAAAAAAGCAACAGTAAATGCATTCCACAACCTGTAAATAGACTTAAGCATTTATTTTTTATGTCACTGTTAGCTTAGCTTCAAACCACCATTATTTTATTTTACAGTTATGTTAGGGGTACCTGGGGTTCTATGAATTGCTGACCCAGTTGAGCTGCCACAAAGTCCTGCAGCCCCTGAACAAGACAATCAGCCCTCAAACAGCGCAGCACCAACAGCTTCTGAAATGAGTCCAGTTTTGTGTTCCACTCTCCTGGTAATGGCTCCCTATCGGCAAACAAACCAAAAGTTATGTTGAATAGTTTTTATACCTTACAGATTACAAATAACGTAGTCTAACCAAAGATATTAATGTGTTCATGCACCTGTGAGGTTGGCTGCTGTCAAACATTTGCTGAAATCCCTGCAGATGTTTGGGGAAGCTCTCAGCCAGATTGGTGAAATTTTTTAGATTACTTAGGCCCAAGATGTCCTGCCAGGTCCGCACTGATAACCAGCTCAGTGCAGGATTGGGAAGCTCTTTTGCAGACATGCCCCCGGATAACAGGAAGCGCCATTCAACCTGCCACAATGAGATAAACATATTAATCTAAATTAGTCTTTAGGTGACATTCATTTCCAAATGAAAAAAGAGTTGTGACATGCCATGTCAATTTGCTTCCTATTCATCAGGATGCGAGCGCACAGGAGGAAGGCGAACATAAGTTTGTGCTTCTCGAACAAGCTGCGACACACATTGCTGTACAGGCTGAAGGTGAAATATTCATTGATGTTGATGATTCTTTGTTTTATTGTATCTGCAAAGTACACACAGGACAAGTCAGTGGAAGTTATATTTTGTATTTTATTTCATTCATATGATTAACCAAGTCTACTTTATTCGTACCTGCTTTTTTAGAGTTGGCAATGGCATCTACAAAGATACCAAGGAACCACTCAAGAGAATACTGATACATTGGATCAACAGTGGACAGGTCAGAGACACAAAAGAACAGGATCTGTGTTCGCACTGCTACAGGAACGTACTCCAGACGAGTTGCATCAATGTCATGCTCTGTTTTCTCCGCAGCCATCACTTTGGCCTATAAGGAGAGAATAAAAAGAAAAAATGCAAAGCTTGCAGTACTTTATTTAGATGTAGAAAGTGTCTTATAATGGACACAATTTTCAGTAATGCCACCAGTAGCCTTAAACTTAAATACATTTTTTGGCCATTTCTGACCTTAATTTCTCCTGCTTTGATCTTGGAAGCTTCCAGAACTTGAATGAGCTCCTCATTATCCACTGGGTTGCCCTCTGTGGAGCTGAGCCTCAGCAGAATCTCATCCTCGATTGCTTTCAGCTCCTGTTTCATTTGGGCGTTGCTAACAATTAGTTCATTTTTAGCTTCCTCCAGGTCTGCACACTCCTTTGTGACAACCTGACCTAGCAGCTGGTCTTGAAGTCCACTGGTAAACAAAGAATAACACCATAGAAGTTAGTTGTAGTAGTGGTTAGATGCATATCGAGTGTAAAGTGAAAAGTTCTTGAAAGTATAAAATGGTAATACCTTGGTGACAATGTGAAATTAATTAGCGTGACTTTAGTGGAGACTTCTGGTGAGTAGTGTGGGTTTGGGAGCTTGGTAGTTATATACATCCTGAAGTTTTCATGATATGGGATGACCGAATCACCAATTTTGAGCATTGTGCTGCCTTGATGTTTGAACGTCTGCAGAAAAAAAATTATATATAAGTTGAGATGTTCAACTATAGCCATTTAAAGGATTATTGTCATGTCTGCAATGTTAAATGTTGCCCTTCACCTGCTGTAACAAGACAGGCTCTAGAGCTGGGTCAAGTTCCTCCCCCACATTCTCCAGCAGGGAGGGTTTACCAAAGCGTATTGCGTTCTCGACACTGCGGAGGAAGTCATTGTCACTGAGCTTCACGACCTCTAGTCCATTTTCCCGTTCCTGGGCGACCACACAAAGGAAAACAGGGTGTGTAATGGACTGGATCAAATATACAGTAACTGCAGTAAATTGAGAAGCTATGAAATCTGAGCCTCCACTCAAAAAATAAACAGTGAAGATATTATGCTCACTTTGATGGAATAAAATAGAGAAAACTCCAGTATGCCGTGTTGAAAAAAGAGATATTTTACCATGTTTTTAATCCACTTGTTGGCTTGTCCCTGAGGGTCAATGAAAAGAGCCCGGCGCAGAGAGAACTGGGCAATCACTCCATTCTCTGCTGAAAGGTTGTCCTTAGGCAAACCTGCAATCTGTGCTCAATAATTAACATGGAGAAGGGTTCATATAAATCAATGCACATTTAAGCTTTTAAATAGAAAAGACATGGTTCGGACCTGCCAGGAGCGAATCTTCACAGGATCTCCAAGAGTATTGATCAGGTTGGGTTCTTTAGTGTGTGGAACATTCAACTCCTTGAAAACGTGGAGCCATTCCTCAGCCATGGCTGCTCTGTACTCTCCCTACACAAAATTAAATATTTATTATATACACAGAGATCTGAGTGGCGAAATATAATGACTATAAGCTACATTGAACTGGTTAACTCCCACTTACAGTAAAGGGTCCCAGGTAGGCAACATATCCTGCAGACAGAAGCACGTCTCCTGTCACATTATTGACCATGTAATCCAGGTTTTGCACTGTTTCTTTCCAGCGCACCTTCTCATCAGCAAGTCCTCTTATGAGCTGCAGAGATACATAAAAATGTCTATTCACAAAGCTCTAAGCTTTAAATAAGTAATGCCAGGAGAGATCACTGTGTATTCCTTTCCATTATTTTAGGTATATTAGTACTTTTATATAGATATTTATTAAGAAAGATGTAATGTATGTCCCTAAATTAATTAAAGGTGCAGTGTGTAGTTTTTGGCACCATCCAGTGACCACATAGCTCACTGCAATGTGCATCTTCTCCAGCAAGACTTGGTTTGTTCACCCCGGGCTCGGAACAGGAACAGACATAACCTCCTTTTCTTGAACTTAATGCCTTACCTTATCAGCTCGAATGAGGCGACTCTCACACAGCCGATACTGGTGCTCCAATTCATTTTTCTTAGCCACACAAGCCTTGTACTTGGCCTGTAAAGTGGCAATGCCGCCCTCCACTGCTGCCAGCTTCGCTTTAGCGTCATCTAAGATTTTCTGGGTCACAGCTAAGTCATCTTGGGCCGCCTGAAGAGCTCGCTATACAAACATCATCCACAAAATCAAATGATTATCCACAGCTTATTTAAATCAAAAGCAATGTTTTTAAAGACAAAGATGTTAGATTAGTTACCCTTTTAGGCTCCACTGCCCTGACCACAAAGTGATAGACATGCATAGCCCTCACCCACTGGCAAATGGATGTACAGGCTTTGGAAACATTGGCAATAGAGGCTGGTTGAAACTCCTCATTGTCTATATAGGGCTGGATTGCCTGGATCACACTGTCTGGGATGTTGTCCTGCAACAAGGAAAAGAAAGAAAAGTCAACTTAGTCCACCTTCTTCAAACGAAAAAACTATACTTTAGAGACAAAGTTAAAAATGTAAAACACCATTTATCATTGTACCTTATCATAACTGAAGAGGCCCTCCAGAAATTTGCCTGGTTCTTTAAGCAGACCCTTTCCCGGTTCCCAGTAGTCATCAACCTTGGTTCCAGGCTTTTCTCCAGGTACTTTTTTGGGTTTAATGCCTTTCATAATGCACACCGCCTCGATAACAAGCTTCACACCTGGAGGAGGCCGCTGTAAAGCTCGCACCTATCAAAAAACATAGTGTTTGAACAAAACAGAAAACAATACAAAAGTCAAACGTGCAATCAAAATGTCTGACCTCAGTGACATCATTCTTGTTGAGTGACTTGAGGCTTGTGAGTGCAGAGTCCAGAGCTGGTAAGGCCTCATCCAAATCCCTCTGGGCATCAGCAGCGATGGTCTCTGCGATATGGGCTTTCTCAGAAGCTTTTGTTTCTTCTTCTTGTACAGATTTTCGAGTCTCCTCTGCCACCACGGTGTCTTTCTGAACACATAAAACAGATACATGGTCATTTTCAAGAAGATTATATAGATTTAGGATAGTTTTTTTCCTGCATACAAGTGATTATAAGAAAAGGGCTATGGAGTGTACTAGAGTTGCTTTTATTTTTTTTGTCTTACTTTGATGGTCTCCATGGTGACCTCAGTGTCCCGGGCTGCCTCTTCCAAACTTGGCCTCATTTTCTCCAGCTCTTCCTGCATCTTACTCACGTCCTCTGCTGTGCTCAGAAGCTACAACGGAGAAGATTTTGAGTCATAATGTTATATTTAGATTAGCAGTGCAAACTACAAGAGATGATTTTTAGTTTCTGTCTCAGAAGCTTGCCTTGTCCAGACCAGTCTTCATGCGCTGCCGTGCACTGCTCAGTTCATTTTTCTTGCGTGAAGTGAGTTTTGAGAAAATATTAAGCAATTCAAGGTAGCTTTTAGGTGTTACGTAGTTGTGCCGCGAAAGCTCAGCCTTGAACTGAGCACACTTCCTGGCGACTGTTTGGTGGATCTTCACGCACATCATTGTCTGGATCAAGGAGTCAAAAGGACATTAGTTACAAGCATAGCATATATTCATGTCATATCATTAATTCCATTGTAATGATCTTTTTAAATTACTGTATGACCCAGTTTTTTATCTTTGCAGGTAAAGCAAATTTTTACCAGTCCTCTTATGGCTTCAGCACCAGCTTCTAGCTCAGGCATCTCATTGAGAAATGTTGACGCTACAGCTTGCAGCGCCTCCTCTGGCCAGGCGCTGAACCAGTCAATAGTACAACACGTGACCAGTGATGGAAACTGCCGCAGTCGTGCACGGAATACTTCACCAATAGGACTGTCAAAGTACAAAAACAGTTACAGAAAAGTAGATGGGCACACAAGGAAGTAACGGGTTGCATTTACTTTAAAGAGAAAACGGTTTCCACTTACCTCATGCACAGCACAGTGTGGATGTTGCTGCGGACCTTCTTGAGGTACGCAGCCATTAGATTGGCCTTGGTTGGCTGCTGGCCCAGGTCCAGAACGACTGGCTTCATTGTTGTAAATATGAGTTCTTCCTCATCAGTTGCATACAGGTTAGGGACATCCCCAGAGTTTAGGATGTTATTGATATCTTCCAGGAAAGACTCACTCTTAATCTGAAAAAAAAAAATTGTCAAATTGGGTGAATAGTTTAGGCAATTCAGTATATAATTATTTATTATTCCATTTACCTGTGTGTCTACAAAGAGAAAAGTAATTGACTGGTTCTGGAGGCCGGCCTTTAACATGATTCCTTTAAGGTCTTTCTTCCACTCTGACACTCCATAGTTTTTGGACAATTCTATTTGAAAGCACTCATAGTCTGACCTTAATATCGAGAAAGTTGAAAAAGAATAGGGTTCTGTCAAACCGGTGGTGACACTATTTAAATACCACAGTAAACTGTAAGGCTGAAGTACAGACTTACATGTATGAAGCCAGTTTAGTCAGAGACTGGCGACCGCTGCCACCTACACCCAGCAGCAGGGCATTGCCCAAAGGCTGGCGCAGGATACGACTGATACGGCACACATGTTCAATGGCATCCATGAAAAGCACCAGCTTCATCTTTGTTTTGTTCATTTGATTGTAGTCATCCATATACTCTTCTATCACTTTTACCAGCTGAAAAACAAAAAAAGCAAATGCAAACTCTGATATGTGATGTTGTCAGTAATGCTGTCTAATAAGTAACTTTCTTATGTGTCCAGCACTACATTAATGCAGCAATAACACAGCTTTTAACCAAATACCCACCTTGTTCTTGTCCTGGATGAGTGTATAGACTTTAGGGTCAGCTCCAGGAATCATGAAGTCTCCATATAAAACAGGTTGACATGTCACAACTTCCTCAAAGCTGCACCCAAAGTCCTGAATGCAACCTTTCAAGAGTGCATTAAACCACTCTCTGTCCTCAGCACACACCAGACGGTCCTGGAAAATCCGGCAGCTTTCATGGTACCACAACTGCAGGAGCTGCGATTTATTCTAAAAAAAAAAAACAAACAACCACAGCCAAGGATTTAATTTAACATCATAGTCACATCCACTACTTTAGATTTAGATTTTTTTGGGGGTGTGGGGGCAACCTCGATAGTGCCAGCATTAGCCATGAGGATGCCCTGGAAAACCTTGGACAGGTCTCTGAGGTTGAAGGTGTAGTGAGATTTGGCTGGAGTTGGGAGAAGCTGAGAAGTAATTGTGGAGTAGACTCGAATAGTCGCCTCTACAAGAGTCTCATTCAAGGACTGGATTGCCGGGGCTGGGAAAGAAATAATAAAGAGTAAAACATTTTGTCAAAAATTCAAACCATGTGCTGTTTTAGGTTGTTGGCATGACTTCTAATAAACTATACATATCCATCTATAAAGTATGTCCATGTTTATTGACCATATCTTGTACATAGTATTCTATAAACTGTGCACAGGCCACTTCTGGTTTGCATTTTGTTGCCTTCCACTTATGACATATTTAATGACAATAATATTCACTCTAACATAATCTTATATGAATGAAACTGAACATTTTGCTTGGCACTAATTGACTAAAAAGGATTTGAATTTGCAACAGCACTTTAATCCTTTAGTGGGTGTACTTTCTGAAAAGTTACATAGTGTTGCATCATGTTTAGTTCTGTAGGAAGGTCACTGTTACCCATCCAACTTCCTAAAATGGTGCTAAAAATATGCTTCTTGCTGGCGTCATCCATTTCAGTGAATGACAAGTAGTTAAAGTGTCGGGTGAAGCGTGGCGTGAGATGATTTCGGCCTCCACCTGGTGGCCCCATGGCGCAGGCAAAATTGATATCCACCAGGCTTTTAAAATTTCCTGTATTAAAAAAAAAAGGACAATACACAATATAATGGGAGCACTTTAAATTCTTCTGAAGAAAACTACTCATATCAAAGTAATCTGCATGCTACCTATCTGCTTCCTGTCATACCAGCCCCCATGGTCCATCCACTGTCGGAGTAGTTCAATTGGAGGTTGAGCGCCATATGTCTCCAGCATTGGCATGTTAAGATCATCAATGAAAAAGATAAAGTACTTTCCCTTAGGAGGCCCGAACACATTTTTCCGCCTGACACACAGACACATGCATCATTTTGAATCATCGCTAGTGCATGTTGGGAAAACAAATATGATGTAATACAAAATAAAACGGCATACCTTTTGTCTAGTTTACTGTCGATGTAATCTTGAGTCTGGTTGGCTGAGGTACGAGCAGAAAACATAATAAAGTGGGTGATAAACTCAGTGCACATGTTCTTGAGCAGTTTGTCTGACATGGTGAGGGTCTTCCCAGTTCCAGTTGGACCAATACACAGGACCTGGGTCACATATCAGGCATAAAATAAATGACACATAATGCCATCTCTTATAAAGTTTGGGTTCTGATGAAAGGTGCTCACCGGTTTCCTATTTCTCAAAAGCATATCGAGCAGAAAAGTCATCCTCACAGTGTCAGGAGTGGGGACGATGATGTCAGCGTAATTGGTTTCGGCCGTGATCACAACACTTGGAGCATCTTTCATCCAGCTCACCCACTTAACCTAGACAAAAAAAAGATTCCAGTGAAGGCAAAAATCCATTTCAGAATGAAATATTTGAGAATGGCTTTACTTTTTTGCTGTTGGGATTGTCATCGTCATCCTCAAAGTTACTTATTCCACCATCCATGAGCTTGTAGTCATAAACCAAATCCTCTTCTGGAAAACGCAGCTCAATCTGGAGCCAAAACATCAACAGCATTAACACTTAATTCTATTTGAGTATCAGTTCCAAATGATATTTCAGAAATGGAAGCCTGACTTTCTCTTCTGCCATCTTCTTTTTGAGCCAGCTGCTAAAGCGCTGGTAGCTGGTTGCATCACCTGTGGCTCCGACGCTCCACACCAGAGAGAAGAAGAACCAGGGCTCGATGACCTCTTTCAGACGCTCCACTTTTTGTTTAGGCGGTGGACGCTGATCCTTTTATGATAAGTTGGAACAGACAATAGGTATACACAATCAAATAATAGACAAACAGAAAGACAGGCCACAGAGAAGTACAAATGTAACAGATTTTGGTCTGAACTGTTTAGGAAATTGAATCCATGTCATGTGTTACAAGGCATGCAATATATTAATTACATATATGGGCAGTAGACATTAGTAAATCTGCAGACCTCTTTAGGGTTGAACGGGTTGAAAAAGCAGTCCATTAGCTTCAGAAGACTACACGTCAGGTTGCTGTCCAGGGAGGTTATTACCTCCTTTACTTGCCCACGAACAAATGTAATGGAGTCCTGCAAAAATATAAAAAAATGATGCTCAAGAACAAGTGTATATTCATAATGGCCAATTGGTTATAAAGGAATAAATGAAAAACAATTTCAAGAAATATGTTACATAAAAAACAATCACAGAGAAATGCTTATTATCTGTTATTATGTGTTATTATGTTTTTAAGTTCCATAAACTTTTTTTTTTTTCATAAACTGTTCCAAGGAGTTATAGTGGTTTTGAGTGGTGGTAATTATTCTCCATACTCTGTGAATGTAAATATGCCATATCCCTATACCTACATTTGTAAAAGGGAAGTATACTATTACTGTACTTCTAATCTGTCCTTGTCAGAAATGTTGAATTAATCTGGTCTATGAGATGTTGACGAGCAGCAAAAACGGAGAAAATCAAAGTTTGAGACTCACTATTATACAGTATATTATATTAATATGAGTCGGTTAACTTAATGCAGGTTGGAGACATTTCAAACATGAGGAGAAGTTAAAAAAATGCAAGGTTATTTGGTACTAGGTCCAGCTACTATTAAAAGCTAATAGTAAATGCAGCATCATTAACACCACTGCCTGATTTGAGCATAAATTGGAATGGGACTAACTTTGCAAGAGTTGCCTTTAAGGTCTCACAACTTTAATAATCCTCTTAACTGACTTTATGAGAAGAGAAATGCTACCGGTCATGAGGGATTTGAACTTTTAAGTAGAGGAATTCCTGACACCCATGGATTGAGTGAGGATTGAGTTAAAATAAGAGACAATTTAAAGAAGGTGGCCTACAATTTTGTCTGAACCAGGGCTTTGTGTCTCCTGAGAGAGTTCCTCAATCATCTTTGATTACCTGTTATTTGTGCTAGACTAGGATTTGTGTTATACAGGCAGTGTCTTGCTAAAACCATACATTTGCAGGGCACTCCTTCTTTTTATAAGAAATCATTCTAAAGGACATTTTCTTGACAAGACAGGGCAACATGTTTTCATGTACTTTACAACTCATCCCGAATCTCTTGTAGTTATTGGCACTACTCTTCTCTACTTTTACTTTTTGCAAACTACAGCAGCCTTATTGGGTCAAAAGTCAAACTCTGAATACCTAACAAGTTTTGAAAGGGTATATTTTTTTCCAGGTAATTTCTGTGAAATCAAACCTACCCTGTAAAGTATATGCCGAAAACCTAATAAAAATAGCATTCTCCTACCCTCATATTTGCATTTAAGCCATTTCCTGGCATTACTAACATTACCTTCTGTAAATACTGTATTGAATAGTAATGGAGGCTAGATAAAATCTCAGTATGTCCTTTTTCACCTTTAGGAACCTGGAGAAGAGGGAAGAAAGCTGGTCTGAGTATGGTTTCAGAGCATCAGGGATCTGCTTCAGCCAGCATTCTGTGAATGGGGCGAGGCCCAGAATACTCGGCTCCAGGTAGACCATACCACAGCGGGACACTGTGGCAGGAGAAGCCACCGCCAAGTCCTGCACCTCAAACATCATGGTCATCACCTGCAGAGAAGGAGTACGTGCATAAAACAGGAGACTGAAGTGACAGTGATAAATGTGTCTAACCTTACATCAGTCAGTTTGATGATTTCCCCAGAGCTGAGACACAGTTTTTTGTTGTCGTCCAGCACCGTGTTCATGTTCTCAATCCACACGGCATCTACAGGCCCGTCAAACATATACCACTTTTTCTCTTTGTCCATCGATGATGCCCCTCCGCGGACCAGAGTTGAGAGGATTCCATCTGTCCTAAAATGGAAAGGCAGGGGTCAAAAGATGCAGAGAATTAAAAAACTAACAATGTGGTAAGCATTATTTTACCTATAATATTAAATATTATGCTATGCAAAGTATACTTTAGGCTACATTTATATAGCTCTACAGGCCAAGATTGACATTAATTGAATAAAAGTCTGCGAACAGTGCACACAAAAATGGAGGAAAGTAATTTACTAATTTAGCAACTGCAATTTGAGTTATCAAAAACACTTTGAAAATTAGTTAAAACTGTGTGTAAATTTTGCACATTTGAAAGGTACATGCAAACCGTTTTGCAGAGGATAGAGTGCTATTGTTAGTGCAAAGATGAGGCATATTACCCATGCATTTTGATGATGTTTCAAAATGGTAAAGGTATTTTGATAAAACACATCAGTTGATTTGAAACTGGTCTATTCATCCTTTTAAACAGTTAGGTGGTACTGTTATCTGGCTGAGCTGGATCTAAGGTCTGCAATTGAGACAAAGCTTATTCTGCTGTCTTCATAAATTATTTTGGCAAAACACAGGTCTACTACTACTACACCAAGTGCCCTGGTGCAATAGTTTTCTGACAGTATATTATTGAAGAAGACAGAATGGCATGATTATGTCTCTGTCTTAAATTGAGAAGGTGCAAGCAGGAGATGTAATTTATTGTCTGTATATAAGTCTTGTAGTAGGTTTATGTTCTGTTGTGTGTGTCTTACCATTCATGCGTGAGCAGGTCATACTCTCCATAGAGCTGGCCCATAGTGATAGACTTGGGGTTGAGGATATACGTCTGAACGGCCTCATACACACCACCACTCACCGAAGGACGGCCTTTTAGAGCCGTTATCGCTGCACCTAGTATTTCATAACACTAACAAGCAAACAAATGATGCACAAAACTCTTCCAACTTTGTAGTTAGTGCCGTTAGCTATTACACTTACCTTGGTTTTACCTGATCCTGAAGGCCCCACCAACATAAGGCCATGTCTCACCACTGTAGTCTCATACAGCTGAATACACTTGTGAATAAACCCTGCAAACAAAAGTCTTATTCATTCACTAATTGGTTATCATTTATATACATTTACATTATGAATCCTGTGACACAAACCATCAACATCTTTCAAGTTCTTCTCGGCAGACACAGTGCGCATGGATTGCTCCAGAGTGCCGTAATTGATTGGCTCTTGTTTGGTCTTGGGGAAAAGATCAGACACGATGCCATTGAAGAGCTTCAAGTCGTCTTGTAAAAACTTGGGCACATTGACGTCTTTAATGGCCCGCAGACAGATCAACTCCTGGGGAAAACATGAATGTTAATGAGAAAAAATAGTGGACGTTTTATGGGTTTAAACCAGGAGAAAACAGCTTACCTCATTCATATTGGGATTTTCTCGCTTGAGGTTCCCTGCAGCTGAGATCACAGTTTTGACAGCTCTCATGCCAAAGTCATAATGATCCTAAAATGATCCAGGTATAAATAGCAAGCATTTTTTTCCTTAATTTTTCTCTTTCTTATCCTCCTTACCTGAGAGCTAAGTTGTTCGGAGGAGAGCTTAAAAGTGGTGGTGATTTTCTTCGAGAGGATTTTGGCATCACTGAAGCCAAATGAGTACAAGGAAATCTCAGCTATCATGGCATAATCAGGCACCATCATGGCCACGGGACGGAACAGGGCCTACAAAATAAAAAAGAGAAAAGAATACATATTGAACATTGCATATTTTCACAGTTGCATAGTGATTTAAAGGTAGTCACACTGCAAAAACCTTAAGATTGTCAGGCAGCTCTGTGCGGCCAGCATAACCAGGATTCATCGTGATGAATACTGCGCAAGAGGGAACCAGAGTGATTTCTGCCCCCTCGAATTCAAACCGCTCAGCCTGAAAGCATAAGTTATTTCTTTACTGACAATTGTTATATTTACTTGGAAATCCATCTATCTGCTGTAATGTTTTTCTTTACAATTTAAGTGCCTTAAATGGCTAAAGAAGAAGTGTCTTACCCTTTGTTGTTGTGCTTTTTGTATGGTGGTGATTTGTTGTGCTACCACAGAAAGAACTTCCACATCTATACGATTAAATTCATCAAAGCATGCCCAGGCCCCAGAACTACAAAATGAAAAAAATGTAAGATGTTAGTAATACACAACTACAAAAGCTAAAAATAATATCTTAAATAAAACTGTTTTTAACCTGGCGAGCCCTTTTAAGAATTTTCCCATAGCCTTAAAGTCCAGCTGATCTGAACAGTTAAAAACCACTGTCTGGATGGCAAGGGCCTTTCCCAGATCTTTAGTAGTTTCTGTCTTTCCTGTCCCAGCTGGACCTGCAGGAGCCCCTCCGAATTTCAGATGTAAGGCGCCAGTTAGAGTTAGGTAGCATCTAGGAGGAAAAATAAAGCAGTGATTATAAAATTTCACATGGTAAGTACAGGTGTCATAAGAAAAGAAGAGTCACCTGTCAGTGAGTGGAGTGATAACCAGTCGTCCAGAGTTCCCCAGGTATTCATATCCGTACAGGAACTCTGCATTCACTACACGGATGTACAGGTCATCTTTAGCCCAGTAGTATCTGTAGAGAGAGGACACAATGGACAAAACACAAATGATAAGTAACAATAAATGTGCTTTAAAAAACCAAACAAAAAAAACACAAAAGAACTTAATAAGGAAATCATAAAAGAGCATATTTAAAAGTATTAGTTTTATGTTATAAATTGACTATGTATATTTCAGTTTGTATTGTACAGCATCTCATTGTTAAGGGGCTATGATTGATCAAAATCATTGAATAAACCTCTTTTCCTTTTTACATCTTGTATGAAGATTTGCCCATCTTCTTCTACTTCTCTCTTCCATTTGCAGTTTAATGTTGTTTTGCAATAAATCCACAGGGAAGTGGCAACAAAAAATAATCTAAAAGCTTTCTACTCCGATTCAATTTATTGGAAGTATTTAGCATTATCTATTGTATTTGGATTACTTTTTCAGACCCTAAATTAAAAAGTTACCTGAGCTGGCTGATCCATTCAAAGTCATTAACGCTGGAGACCTTCTGCCGCACCAGTTCAGCTGCTACATCTTTGGCATGGACTTCTATGACAATAAGAGCGGACAGAACTGCCCTCTGCATCCTTGAAAGATCTCCTCTGACAAGCTGGACCAGGTTACCCAGCTTCAAAGAAAGAATGTAAATATACAAAACAAAAGTATTGTTAACACTGAGTATAGTGTTTTGGATACCTGCGTTTGTAGCTGAGGATAAAGTCGGTCGGCCAAATCTCCCTTCCCTATAGCCTCTGACACCTCAGACGTCCAGAAAACCTGACAGCCAGCGATGACCACTTGACCAGGCCAAGATAGCACCCACTCCACACGACGTTGCTAAGAGGTCACAGGAAGAAGTCTTTTATAAGCTGAACAATACAACAATAAAGCACGGTATTAAATAAAAATAAAGGTAACAGGAGTTGAACCTCATAGTAGAATTTCAGTGAACGGTTAATATTATCTCTTAATGTAGCCTTCATGGACTTCTCTACATCTCGGAGCCAGTCCTCGACATTTCCAGAAGGCCACACTGGGAGGAAGAGCTTCACCTGCTCCTCTTCTCCGGAGTACATGTCAGTGATTTGTAAGTCAGACTGAAATTTAAGCTAAAAAGGAAAACCTATATTAGTTTTGTGGTAAATTGTAGTGTCTTGAATGGTAAAATAGGTTTGTTAAAATGTCGAACCCGTGCAATGTTCTCAAAGCATTTGCGCAAGTGTGGCTGAACGGCTGTGGGGTCTTTGGTCTGAGACAGAATTTCCAGGAGCTCATCGTCTGACAGAAAGTAAAACCTAAAAACAAAACATTTGATTTCATAACAACACATACAGTAGCTTTGTATTTACAGATGGACAAATTTGAGCTGCAAAATACTAATACATCAAACCAAAGTATAAAGTTGTCACAATTTTCTCCACCTCATTAATGAATGCATTGCCAATATATATTTGCCTCCCATTTGTTTTTTTTTATTGTGTAAGCTGACATTGGAATGGACAATTTCTGTGTATTATTGCCTGTCTATTACAATGTGCTGTTTTTTCCCTCAAGAAAAATAAAATCAGGTAATGTCTCTTCAAATAGACTGCCTTTTTGTTTTGTTTTGTTTTTTGCACATTTAAGTTTGCATAGGTTCTCCTCGTCACATAATAAAATATGACTGAATAATTTACATTTCTGAGTAAAAACTGGGACACACCTTGGAAAGGAACGTCGCTTTGTCTCCAAATACTCAATGAGACCCTTCTGCACTTGTTCCAAGAGTGAGTTGGACATCTTCAGAATCAACAGCAGACGAGAATCTGGACACAGCTCAATTATCTAAACAAACAGAATGAATAGAGAAACATAAGCCAGCAACAAATGTTATTATAGTTCATACTGTAATTCAAGCTCTGACCTTGGGGTTGTGGTGTGCCTGTTTCATGACTGTCCTCCACATTTTCTCCATTTGCTGGTATGTTTGTGCTTCATTGGGCAGCTGCTGGTTTATATCAGGGGAGCTAAAGATGGGCTCTAAGTAAAGCCATGAGCGCTGGCAGGTAAGCCATTCCTCTAGTACGTCCTGCAAAGGCCAGAAGATGGCAGTAGCAAACTATGAGAAACTGCAGTATGACAGTAAAATTCAAATGTGTGTGGCTTTGTACTTGAGTCATTTTCAGTTTGCCCTCCCAAGTATTGATGCGACTCTCAAAGGACTTCTTAAAAGGTGAGAAAGCCATGCTCTGGGTCATGACAATGTGGTCGTCCAGCATTTGGGAAGCCTCGTCGGGACTTTTCAGAATGAAGGTGCCCGTCTGCTTATACGGCATCACATCGAAGACAACATTTGACCATTCATCCTTCATTTTATCCAAGGCCTGAATGAGAGGGTCGCAGAGATAAATACCACAGCTGTTAAGTATCATTTGAACAGACTTCTCACACTTTAGCTTTTCCGATTTTTCAGTAAAATACAAATACAGGACTTTAGACTAATTAACTGCAATTAACTTTAAATACTATACCGAATACTTTGTGTACCTGTTCAATGGCGTACTCCTTCCCTGCCACCTCAGCCACCTTTGCTATTTCGTCCACATAGTTTTGCAAACCGATATCCAGGCAGCGTGAGAAGGTCAGATTGGTCTGGAACTGGACTTTCATGTGGATACGTTCAGAAAGCATCTCCCAGTGGCGGCTCCTCATTCCTGGGTTCTTTAGTCCCTGAATCAGTGGAACGGACGGACGGAATTCCTCGATCCTGCTGCGGATTAATGCTGCCACCATCTGACAACCTGGTGCCAAACAAAACAATTAATATTCACATCGAACTTAGTGTGCACAATGAAGTTAAAGATGACAGTTACCAGGATTATCTTTGAACACTTTGACACATTTGTGCATGGTCTTGTGAGCGTCAGTGACACTGCGGTCGAGCTGTTCAGAGTCGATGGACGATAGAGGGTCGTTGAGCCAACTCTCATGCCACCGTATCCAGTTGGAGGTGGTAGTCCATAAGTCCTCATAAGGCTGGAATTCCTTCACCAGATTATGCAGACGATCGTACTGTAACACAGAACATAAGTGAAATCAAATATGAAGCAAAAACCGATGCAAAAAAAAGGTGAATTGTTTTCATGAGCTGTCACATGTGACATCAGAGACTTAAGGTTTACTATTTTTAATGCTATCCTAAATGATTTTAATGCAAGCAGTGATGGTTGGCATCAAAATCTAAAGATCTCTGTAAGATATAGAGGTACATATGGCTGTTGTGTTCCATCAAATCTTCACAGTCTCTATAATATATTGTATACAAGTCTTTTCTAAATTTCAATTGGTTTGTGTTGTTTGTGTGTCACATCAAACATACACACCATCCTCTTTACATCATCAAAAGCCTATTCACCTCATCCATAATAGTCTGGTAACTTTTCATTTGTGAAAAAAAAACAGCACATAGTACATATGTAAATTACCTAAAATCATTGGCTCCCCCCTTACATCTGTACTATAGACGCACAACTCAAAGAGCTACAAAACTCAACTCATCCCTCTCACTCTGCCATAGACATGGGACGATTACTGATTTTTAAAAATGTTAAATGTTAAGATTTTAACACCATGACACCATTAAACCATGATATTTTTTCTTAAGGTCATCACACAGAATTTTATACCATGCTATGCCTACTCTGCCATCAGCTTTACCAACATACGTCCTTTAGGAGGCACTAAAGTTCCTTGTTCAGAAACTTTCTTTCCCGCACACAGACATAAGAACAGTTAACCATTATATATACTAAATGTAACTTAGTTATTTTAATTTATGTGAATATTATTAAAGCATTATTAAACAAGTATAAAAGGATTCTGATTCTGATTATGGACTGAACCTACTGTCCCACTTACATTTGTAAGAGGCAAACCAAACAGCCGCTCTCTGCTGTTGTAGGTTTGGGCCATGGCCTGACAGTCCTTCAGCTGCTTTCTCATACGTTTCACCTTATTGGCCATTTCATGAGCGTGATCCATGTCTGCATAACTCGCAAACCCAGCAACCAGCATCTAGAAACACAGGAACCATAAACAATGCAAGATCAAAACTTTTAGAATTTTAATCAGAATTATTCAGTCAACCCAAACTTTTCTACACCACCTGTAAAGAGTCAATTTGTTCTTCAAAGTTATTCTGTTCACTTTGCTGAATCTTCTGGATTCGCTCCTCGTCCTCAACATGTTTGGTGACTGTTTTTTCGATCTGGCTGCCTATCTTTTGAGGCCATCCAATCGCAGCCCACCTGTACACATAAGCAACACACTTTATGTTACATCATAGTAATACGTATTAGATAAATTACTAAAAATGTGTCATCCATGATAAATTAATCCAATCATCTGCCATACTTCTTTTTGAAATCATCATCTGGTAGAAGGTAAAAGAAATCTTCCAACACCTCATATTCTCCCAGTGTCTTGTTCAGTCGCTCCTGTTTTGAAGAGATGTAATACAAATACAAATAAAGTAACAAATACTTTTTAAAGAACGACATCTTAAATCCAGTCATTTTTCGAGCTGTACTTTATAAATTCTCAGCTGTTCTGGGATCTGCTTCATCCACTCTCTTATTTCAGACAGTTCCTCAATGGTGTTTGGCTTTTCACACAGTTTTCTGTTGATAATGGTGCACTCCTCACAAGCCTAGGCAACAGTCACTGAATTACATAAAGCAGAATACGACATGTCTCAGACGTAATGAACAAAACTCACATACATCTTCAATCTGCTTACGGAGCCTCAGAGCGAACCGGTCCTGCAGGGCCTTTGCCAACGCTCCCCTTTTTTTACACAAAGCCTGGCGTACTGACTCTACCCGGACGCTGAATGGACCGATGCTGATGCAAATGGGAAGAGTTTGTTCAAGGTTCGCTTTTTCTTTCAGGTGTTGTTCTACCTCTTTTTTCACTACCTGTGATGTCAGCTCTGTTTGTGTGCTAGATCTGACAGGAAACCGGAAACGTTATTAAGCAAAATATACCAGGGATATAGGAGGTGTCATTATTTTTACACGTACTTGAGCAGTGTTTCTATGTCTTGGTTATGAAGTTCTAAGTATTTGGTGTATTCGGCAGCGTAAGCCCTCATAGGTATAGCGGCCTGAGTGAGAGCCATGAGAATTGCCTCCCTTTGCACTTTCACCTCCGGTTCCTGCAAATTCACTGACTCGAGGAATAGGTCTCCACCGAAGAACATGTGTTTGAGCACAAACTGCAAATAGACGTGAAGAAATGTTAAGACAATCTTACAGTTACTGGTGATAAGTGTTTTTAGACAGAGGCTCTGTTTCACAAAGCAGGTTGAACATGAGTTTAAACCTAAGCTAGGAATTATCCTATTCAGATTTAGTTTTAAAGTTTAAAGGGGCACCACTTAGGGGACCTTTTATTTGGAGTTACTGATGGTCAATCTAATCTAATCTCCATTGCAACATGTTAAGAGAGCTTATTAATTATTAAAAACCCATTATACAATTATATATAAATCAGTTATTATAAAGGGGTACCTTAATTCTGGCTACACAGAATATAGTGTTTGACAATTAATGGGTAAATGGGTAAAAAATACTATTAGTGTACTACTAGTGACCATTTATTAGTCTATTTTAGGTAAATTCCATTTTGATAATAGGCCGACTGACATAAACATAACTTATTATCTATTCATCAACTTATTTCATTTCTTTTTGGATTTGCATATTCATTTCAGAAATGAAAAAAAGCTAGCTAACAAATATTATATACCCTTTCAACTTGAGGCACATTGTGTGTTGCCAAAATTCCTTTGTCAAACAGCTTTCCAAGTGATGATGCAAAGTTTTCAAGAGGAGTGCTGAAATGAACCCCACTCTGGTCCAGAATCAAGTCCACCAGGAACAATGTGTTATTTTTTGGTCTTTGGGAAAACAGAAAGAGTTAGTCTATATACCTCTAAATTATACGAAAATTGAGGCTGCACAGGAGAAAAGAAATACTTATAAAGGCTTGTGATGAGGTCATTCCCCCAGACCAGATCTTCTGAACATGTCACGGTGGTGTAACAAGCATCCATGATTCGCTGAGTCAGGCTGGCCATAGAATACTGTACGAGGTAGCGCAGGGCGTCTTGCATGTTGTAGCGCACCACGTTCATCAGTCGCCAAAGCTTGGACATCCTGTACATTTCCCAGGAGGTCTCATTGACGTTGTACCAGCCTTTGCCAAGTTCCACTAAGTGAGGCCTGATGGCTTTGGTCATGGCCTTAATCCAGGTCTCTTTGAGATACAACTTTACCTGTAGATGAAGACAAAAAAGATTAGATTCAAGTCAAGTCATCGTCACTCTTAGTCCAAGTCACCAAAAAAAATTCAGGCCGAGACCAAACTGAGTCATTTTAAATTTAAGTGCAAGTCCGAAGTAGGGTCCAAGTAGAGTCCAAGTCAATTTGAGTCAAGTCTAAGTCACCAAAAACTGAAAACTGGCAACTACGTAACCTGCACTACCCCTCCACTTCTCTGTGTTTTGTCTCTGGGTCAAGCTGGTGCCCCACATTAAGTCCAAGACCAAGTCATCAGTTCACAAGTCTGTGTAGAGTCAGTAGTCCAGAACATATACAATTTAAAATAAGAATGTACACATAGCTTAAAAGTGCCACATATCTTGAACAGTATTCTCATGCCAGCTCTTGTTTTCCCCAATGTTAGCATCTTCAGTTTTATAATACCTGAGTGTGCATCTGCAACTGTGTGGTTTCAAACTCGTCCAGCCGAAGTGGTTTGATCAAGGCGTTATTGAACAGCTGCATGTTTACCACTGTGTCACATTCTATCCATATTTTAGACAAGACAAAAAACACCTTTGGTTGTGTCAGCAGCGAGTAAAAGGCAAATTTTGCACTTGTCTCCTCATAAGCAAACTCAAGAGTTGGAGCAGACTCTGAAAGAAAGAGAGAAATTTATTCCACCATGTAACAGCTGGTTAGATCCACATAAACTGACTCACCTCTTTTAGGTACAAAGTCTTCTTTCTGTGGCAAGATGATGTGTGAAAACTGCTCTGGTTGGCTTGACACTACTTTGTCAAAATTAATGCGGTTCATCGTCCTGCTATGTTCCACTTGTATCTCCTGCTCCAGACGCTGAACACATTGATTCAAACTAAAAAAACATAACTTTGATATTACTTAACCATCGACAAGCAGTAACACTCATGATATGTAGCGTTGTAGACTTACATTTTTAATCTAAGACCAGAGCTTTTAAGGGCATAATTCTTTATGCGTTGGAGACTGGAGCTGTCAAGAGTTGGTGTTCCTTCCCAAACAGGCATGCAGTCGACAGATAAGTGATAAAGAATCAAGGCTTCTGTGTTGTCCCTCAAGCACTGGGCAAACTGGATGCGTTGCACAAAAACACGAGGATCTTCAGCTTTGAATAACAATCGAATCCTCGGTACCCAGTATCGACCTCCTGTCACGTAGGGCTTTCCTCCTGTCCATAAAGAGAAATAAAATTTAGGACAGAAATAGACCGACAGTGAGTATTTTTGACAAATGAATAAAAATATACCGGCGAATAAGGTCTTTTTTTGTTCCTCACTCAGGCTAGAATTCCACTCTTCCTCAGATACTTGTTTGTTTAAGTAGACCTTTTCAACAAGGTACTGGGATGTTTCTTTTTTGTAGTCAAGGACCCCAACCAAATGCCAGCTGTACTCCTGTGCAAGGGCTCCTGATTCTTTAAAAAAAGAGCACAGAGACAGTAACCACATAGAACATACCTATTTACAAGGAATTTTATAAAAAAGATTCATATTGGTAATAGGCATAGCGGTTTTTCCCACTCTTTTATATAAACCAACAAGTGAAAAACATATACAGCCTGAATAGCCTTACTGCTTGTATCTGTCCAACCACTGAATATCAAACCAGTCACTAACATCTTCTATATATTTTATTTTCAGTAGCTTAAGCAATTTCCTTAATATAAAAATGTATTGCAGTCTGCTTTACTTCTGTTGCCAATGTGTGTGCAGCTATTCTTGTAATAATAATATTGCATACCAAGAGAAATTTTGACTTCTTTTGGGAGGAGAGCTTTTGCTGGAATAGGCCTCCAATCACCTGATCCTTCATTTGTCCCCAGTGCAAGCCAGTCCTCTGGAGTACGACAGTCAAATTCTTCATTGTCAAATATCTGAGACAAAAATATAAAGGTTTGTAATGATAGGAATATAAATGGCAGTTTGAAAATCTAGCACCACCAGCATATTATTACTATCACCTCAAGTATGATATGTAAAGCCATGTTAAAATATCTTTTGTTTGATATTAAGCTAACATTAGTTTAAAATTAAATGGTAAAAGGTAAAAACAAAAACATATGCAAGACACTTCTTTGTATAGTGTTATGATGGTAAACAGTAAATAATTACAAATAATAGTCAAGAACTACATCAAGTATGGAAGACATCTTTTTGGCACTGCGTTTTTTTATCTTTTTTTTTTTTTTACACTTGTTTTAAAATTAGTGTAAGAACAATATATGAGTAAGTGAGTGTGCACATGTTTGAGGTGATTTTTAGTTTACATCTGTTCATGTTTACCTGGTTTTTATCTGCTAATGTTTACGATGCATATTCTTCTATGTATGTGCATGTATAACAGTAATGACTTTAGGAAAAAGTGAAAACTCACTTCTAGTGGAAGGTAGGGTGACACAGGACAGACAGTACCTCCCTGACACCTTGGTAACAGGCTATTAGACTCAATGCCTTTTTCTGCCAGGAGCTTCTCAAGGTTTAACTTCAGGTATTCCCTTCGACGTCTGTTCAGCCAAACACAACAGTAGTAATACATAAATATCATCCAAGCCATTATGATTATAATTAATTCTATTACAAATTTCATCAGAACCACACATAATGCATTTAGAGTCAATGTTACTGGATTTAACAATATAATACAAACTTTGAGGCTTTATTATCACTAAGACAAACCTTTCTATTTCTAGTTTCCGTGGAATGCTGCCAGGAACAGTTTGGTATGTCATCTGAACTTTGGGCAAGTCTCCACCACAGCAGAAGTAAAGGGCTTTTTCATTTTTCATTATTTTGCGTTGTTGAGACACGCTGCTTTTACCCTTAGCTAAGGATAAAGAGCAGCGTTACAGATCATGGAATGTTATAATTATGCCATAAAATAACGTCAATAATATAAAGAACTGCACCTGCTGGTTTGTCCTTGACTGACTGCCCATCATCCTGTGAGCAAGAATAACAAATATTTAACACTTACTCACCACAGACGTGACACTATCAGCAACTATTTCAATCACACGCAAAACTTACAGCATGAGTCTTTTGTAAATGAAGTGGAGAGATGAGATCTGAGTATAAGCCTCTCTGTTCCAAGACAGGATATCTGAATAAACGCTGATAAGATGAAGTGTAAGACGTGGGCTCTGACTGGTTGTTGAGGGGACTTGACCCCAAATCCATCTTCTATCAAAATAAACACGATAAGCTTTATTAGTATTAGGCTGCGCAATTATTATTACAAGCGATAACTCGACCAGAAGCTAGTTAGCTAAGCTAGGTTAATTTAGTTACTTTAGTAGCTAGTACTAAACAAAATAAACAGTCAAATGACATGTCTTTGCTGTCTTTCGGTGAATAGCTGAACATAAATTCGTAGGTACCTTATTCCACAATTGTGTTTTAAAACAGAAAGTTGTTAAAATGATGGCTAGCTTGCGTTAAGGTGCTAAAATCTCAGTTTCCAAACACTGGGCTAACTTCGGTTGCCATGGAGACGTAACTCTTGCCATTGTGTCCTTCCGTCAACAAGAGATTATTATTAAACAATCCGAGACGAGACAGAACTAGAAACTTTGCAATGGAAAAAGTTTATGTGAGGATGAAAGTTGCAGAAAGACTTAAGTTAAAAAAGTTAAAATGTTGAAATAAGAATAAGCTGAACATATCTGTACACAGGGACAGTGTGAAATACTTTAAATAGTAGGCTACAGTTAAAGCATAGCAACCATAACAACCAATTATAATATAAAAATATAAAAAATAAGTAAATAAATAATGTGTTCCAAGCTAAATAGCTGACCTCCTGTTGAGTTTACCCCAAACCCCAAACGGGACTAAGCGGTAGAAAATGAATGAATGAATTAAAATAAATTTGTGGTCTCCCATAGCTCCAATGCAATTTCAATTTTCAAATGTCACCACATAATAACTGTCGCTAGTTTAGTGGCTAGCTTCACAGTCATGGGCCTATTTTCAAATCTTGTTATTATAATAAACCTACTGTTCTACTGTGACTGTAGTGTCTGTGCTTGACCAACTGCAATGTTCCAAAGATTTATGGACAAATGAAGCAACTTTGTGGCTGTTAGCATTTCTGGCTACAACAACCTACTTTGCAACTTATGCTTCTTGTTAACAAAACTCTGGCCTTACCCCAATTTTGAAATTTGTGGCTTTGTAACTCAACCTAGCATGAAAAAAAAGCAAGCCTGTTTAACGCAGGCTTGGAATTTATTTAGACTTCTTTACTGAATGGTCTGTTATATATATTCCTGCACTCACTGTTGTAACCTGTAGCTTGAGGCTCCTGACAGTTCAAATGAGTCCATCAGGAAGGAAATACTGACTCCTGCCATCCCCACACTCCTGGGTCACAGGGGCTTCATAAACCTGACTTGTTTCCCATGGGAGATCATCGCAGGCGGGGTGCTCTGTGGCCCCCGCGCCTGGCCCCGGCCTCTTCAGCTCAAAGCCATCAGAGCAGCCTGACATTGGGTAGCCATGCAAAAATGAATATTCTCATGTGTCTGACCCCTCACGTGTCACTCACCAAGGACTTGTGTGAAAGTGATAACTGAGGCCACATGAGGTCTTGTGCTTGGCTGTGGATGGGATTATGAGGACAACGGGGTCAGAGGTGGCCTACATCGCTTGGTTTTGTGAGAAGGTGATGAGCGCTGTACAGTGAAGCAACGGCAAAGATCAGACACAACTTGGCTAAAAGTGGTTAATAGAATGAAGGCTTGTTAAAGTGAAATGTGACTCAGTGTCTAATTTATGTGTGACTAAAGTGAATCTCTTTGGCTTCAAATTCACATAGTAAAATCAAAATCACACAGCACTGGCACCAACCTGCATAAATATACTAGTATTTTATGTGCCACACTTTTAAAATTTGCATGTGAATATTGCATTTGCCCAATCAAATAACGATGTACTCCCTTAGATGCCCATACCCAAAATATTACTCTGCAGTTGGCTCAGGAGGCTTCACATATGCTACTTTGTCTTAATTTTTTATGCTCACTTTTTGTTGCATGATATCCCTGTCTTTCTTTTGTCTCACCTCACCCTTTTTTGTTGTGTTAGCAGTGAACCTAAAGTCCTATTCACCAAGACTAGTCACATTAAGTTCAAGTAAAAGACCGAGCCAAAAAAACTGAGGCGAGGCATCATAAGTTGAGTCCAAATCAAATCAAGTCAAGTCGATGAAACATAGCTACAAATCAGAACACTTTCAAATAATTTGGATGTTACAATCATTTTAGTTTTCTGGGGCCTATTTCATGACAAGACATTTCTTGCCGTTTGTTTTTGCTCACACTTAAATCTACAGTAGCACAGTAGTAGTGTTTATTTATTTATTTACATATTGCAATTTGGTGCATGTTGGAGAAAATGGGAAATGTAAAACATCCGAAGACTGGATTTAAAACTTTTGGCCACTTATGGGTAAGTTCAGTATTTATTAACTGGGGGTCTTTGAGGGATGACTTTGATGGACCCCTGCAGTAGACAATTATCGGCTCAGTCCCAGTTTGGAGATGCAGACGACTATTACCTATCCTTTTAAATATACTGATTTGTGGTTGGTATGTCTCTGTAACAACCGCAACACTGCTATAAGGTCCAGATGTGACTTTTCCACTTTGTTTGGTGATATCCGACACAAATTTACGTGCAGTAACCAAATTTAAACCCCACTGCCATGAAGTAAGATGGAAATGTGTGGTAAGCACATCTTCCATTGGCTTCTAATGTTTACTCAATGACCTCACCCCATGACAAAGCCTAATGAAAGACTTCCCCAAGGCTCCAGTGGCCCTCTATGATAGCGCTTTCCACATCCTGACCACAGCACTTTATAAATGACTCTCACATGTCCATTGTGACGACAGTAGGAGATGTATGCCACAGAAAAGGAAACACTTCTCTGATCAGTCGTGGAGCTCACAGCGTTAGCCTCTGTTTGGTGTTGGCTGTGGGTGTATCAGCCAGCGTTCGCGGGAGCCGGTATCCCGCGATGCTGATTGGACAGATGTGGTTAACAGCTCTGGGTGAATGGAAGTGATGAAACTTGAATCTCTGAAAGCACTTTAATCCATCCAGGACTCTTTTCTGCGTGGCTCAGTAGAAAGAAGAGAGAAAGAAAAGAGGGAGTTGAACATTATTCATATTGGTCTTTCACTGAACAATATTTGACACAGTTGTGAAATAAAACTATATGTGAAATGTTCCAATCTGACTCTCAATTTAAAGACTTTAAAGAAATTTGCCTGACAAGCCATACATTTTATCCTATACAGAGAATTAGTATGGTCTCTATAGTTTTGAATTGGATTTTTACGGAAGAGAACCAATGGACACAACTGGACAATGTAAAAGCATCACAAAAACCTAACTCTTTTAGATAAATTATTAGAAATGGTCTAATAGGATTTCTACTGAGTCATAATAGCTGTGAAGGGAAGTATTCCAGACCCATTTCACTTTGCAAAGTAATTGGGTGTGGCTGGCCAGGCTATGTAAAAGATGTATCCAGAAAAAGGAAGCTACTATCTTGTTGCCATCAGTGTAGACCAATGAGCGCTCTTTTGTTCAAGAGGATGAGTCTGTTTGGACAAAGACCTGGTATTTGCTAAACATACTAATTTGTTACAGTCCTTGATAGGGCCTTTGTTTTACCACAGATAATTCATATTGGTGATGAAAGAGTCTTTTTAAATCCATAGTCTTTGTTTAGCAACCCAACCTATATTGTATCACTAAGTAGACACAAAACTTAACACATGCCTGTCTAAAGTGCCACAATTGTAGTGCAATTTAGGATAAAATACTGATTCATATAATTTCTCCCACCTCTAGATGAGAGCTTCATAAATAGTCGACACTAATGGCATCAGTGTGTGGCCCTCACTGTGGCTCCTCCTGAAGGCCAGATGTGGGCTGACGGGATCAAACACTTAGTATTTACTGTCGCATTGTTGGGCAAACCAGGAGGCCTTAACAGTCACACTTACTACCATGTACTCTTTCAGAACCCTTTTCTTCTGCACAAACCCACCCAAAAGTGTACCACAAGTAAAGGCACACCCTCATGTATTTTGTTCTTTATGTTCACGAAAAAAGCAGCGCACACGTAGAGTGGCAAGATATATGTTACAGGGAAGTCCTTAAAAAGAAACAAGATACGTGTTACATCATGTAATTACAAAAGGTCCTATTCACATGATTTACACACAATACCTGGCAAAACATGCTACAGAGTAAGAATTATTTATGTGCACACTTTTTTTCATTTTAAAGAATTTCCTCTCTTTTACAGGGTCCCGTTAAGAGCGACAACACCACTGTGGTCATTCGTCACTGGTGTCAGTTCAGAGTTGAAAAAGAGCTATCACAGTGGTGTTAACAACGTGGAGTTTTGTGGCCGTGTATTTTACAAGAACAGATGCCTGCAGCAGAGGTTGGAAGATCAATGTTGAGTAAGGCCAGCTTGATGGACTAATAAATGAGAGTCCCCGAGTCAGAAATATTTGAGGGAGGAGAATTATGTTTCCTGTTCAAGTCATGTTGTCATTTTTCCATTTTTTATTAAACTAAAATATACATTTGATACTTTAGTTTTGAGTTTGTGGATTTACAGACTACAAGTAGCATCCTATACAATGACATGACATTTACTGTAACGACAGATAATATTAAATGTTACCTTGTGGGTCGACAATCATCGTGAAAATGATAGCATGACAAAAAAGTTAGTTATGAAATCAAAAAATGTTTGGCTGCTAATCTTTTACTTTGATTCAAACTGTCAGAACCTTTCAAACAACTTGATAATATATAACTGCAATTAGGCTCTTCCAGAGGGTTTCACTTTTGCTCTTGGGAAAAAAAAAGTGAGTGTATTGAAGTTGCCGTCAGGTTTTGGGTAAATCTCAGACGAGCTGTTAAATAAAGACTTGTTTATTGAGTTCAGGAGGACCTCAAAGGAGCGACGTGGGGAGATATGAGGGATGAAATGGAACCCCAACCTCTGATCCGGGACCTCAAACAGCTGCATTTGATTTTAGTATTTGGGCTATTTTTCAGGAAACTTTCAAGTGTAAGCTCAGTCACATAGCATGAGTTGTAAAAGATATTTATGATACAACAAGCATCTGGTTACAGGTTTTTACAGCAGCACTATGCATTTTTCAGTGGGTGTATTGCTGAAAACTGTTCCAACAAACGAGGAACTGCTCATCATAGACGTAGTATAATAAAAAGCATATTTAGGTAATGTTAGATGTGTTAGATGTTTTAGATTAAATGTGGCAAAAAAAGAACAAGAACTACGCTGACTGACTGGCTTGTGTTACGGCCTATTGTTGTAATTTGTTGACATGAAACTGTGGCATTAGATATACAGATATGGTAAACAGGCAATTGTTTAAGTCAGTTGTGTGTGCCAAAGACGTGAGGTGAAATCAATATTGACTGGCCAGCTCATGCAGTCATGCCATGACAGTGTGGCTAAATGGCAAAGAGGAAAAAGAAAAAGTGGCAGAGATTAGATGAAAAGCCACATTGTGTGACAAGATATGATAGCAAATGTCATTTAAAGCCATAAGTTTAGGCCCTCTGCTCCCACATTTCTAAACTTTTTTTTTGTCTGTGTGTCTGGAAGCAGGATTGCACAGAAACTATTGCTCCAATTTGTGGGTTAAGATTAGGGGTTAGGGTAAGGTAACATAAAGCTGAGTTAGGATAGGGTTAGGCTCTGGGAACATAGAGTTTTGGGAACATAGACATGCTCCCACTGTGCCATAAATTCTATATTCATTTTGTTTGATGTGAGTCTGAGAAATGGTTTAATTTCTGACTCACCCAGCAAGCAGAATTTCTGTTATCTTGGCGCTTGATGGCCTACAACAGCAACAATATGAGTTGGCAATATTGACAGCTATTTAAAAGAAGGACAAAGAGAGGACCTTGCAATCATGGCCAATTCCTGGTGTGGTGTCTTGCTATTTAAGATTACACTCATTTTTCTAAACCAGCTGCGGGACTTTCAACCTGTGGGCAGCACAACCGAATTCCTGAATATCTGCAGGATGTACTGTACATCTGCAATTGTGTCTGTATTTGGCTTTTATTCAAAATTTATAAAGTCATAACAGGATCTCTGGTAAGCAACTGGTTACTGTCATTATATAAAGTAATGGAACAATCTAATGAGTTGAGGCTTTTATTTTTGTTAGTATCAGTGTTGTTTGTTGTTGGTGTCACTGGTGACTGTTTCACTGGATCTGCATACCCACTGTTTCATCCATGTGGGTGTGCGAGCTAAGGGAATGACAAAGCAGTGAGGTGAATTTGTAACACATGTCTGTGTTTTTGTGGTAGAAACCCGCGGTTTTTCACTGGAATTGCACTTGTTTATCTGGGTGCTCAGTAGAAAGCCAACAATGACCGAGGGTGAAACTGTGTCCATGTTTGTGTGAGTAAACTGGGATGCACAGAAGTAAACCTTGAGGTTGTTAGCTGAGGACATAAACAAACAGGACAAACATAGTCAAGGACTAGGCAGGAATTAGACTGAAATGTTTGTTTTATTTTTGTTTTAGCAATGACAGTACAAGAATGGACTTAGTTAGCAGGGGCATGGATTGTTTTTTCAGATCTAGCAGATCTTGAGACAAATAAAAGGTCAAGTTAGATGTCATTTTAGTTTATGTTAGCCTGATTAATGGTGTGATTCACAGGTAGCAACATAATTTGTTTAGGAAAAGGTTTCTGTCGATAACAAAACCTAAGGACAATATCATATACAATACGCTGAAGTAAAGCTTTACAAACACTGCTGTAAACCTTTGTCATACACTCAAAATATGCAAATGTGCATAAATAGTGTATAAACATAATACAGTAATTAGTAAATAAACTGTGATTGCATCAGTAGCCTGCATTTTGCTGTGGTATTAACAGTCCTTTTTATTGTCAGTGGTGTGCAGGTTAATTTGTGGTACTTTAAAAAACAGCAAGTTTTAGCTTTAATCTTTGCCTCTCGTCTAACTTGACCAACGCAATAACATTCCATGCAGTCCTCCTCATCAAAACTTAATAAAGAATACAAGGAAGCAGCTCCACATCACTTCCCGTCACACATATGCGTGAGTTTATGACCGTAACTCCATTGACAGACACCCGTAATCCACACGAGTTCTCATGCACACATTATTGGTCTGGCATTCAGCCCAACTGTTCCACTGAGGTCTGGATTTGTCATAATGCCTCATCTGGCCTCTATCAGTTTGTGTCTGACAGCTTCATCTGGCCCATGCAATTTCCCTACAAAAAGACTCCACCATTCCAACCATATCATGATGGCACTCATACTATATATGCAAAGCAACTTAAAGCTAACTTTTAAATTTATATTTTTAGGCTTTACTTTTTACAGTGTAGATAAACAGGAAACAGGTTAAGAAAGAGGGGAATGACTCTTGAGCCAGAATCAAACCCGGGCTGCTAACATATGTCGTATGCACCAAAGCCTTAAAGCTAACATTTAGAGCTCATTAAAAAACTTCCAAGAGTTGTCACAGTTACCTATTCTATTTGATGCAAGTCCCATTGCTGATAAATTGTCTTCTTGACCTTTAAACTATGTTGACCATGATAGAGCATTAGCCAATGGTCAAAGGTCTCTAATCACAGTTTTGGTATAAAATGCATAGTTAACAAGTGCATATTATTCCAATTCAAGGAAGTCATGCATCAAATTTGAACCTCTGTGGTGGAATGTATATTTTTTGTGGGTGTCCAGTAATATTAGAACAGGATCCTGAATGAGTAATGGCCAGCCACTGATGATTTTCAATGGACATTGTTCATTGGCGCAGCACACCAAAATAGTGTTTGGAATAGTTTTTTTTCTGCATTATGTGGCCCATAGAGCAGGTACAGTATGGCCCTCACACATACGGTCTTGTGTTTGACCCACAGACAGTTTTCATGTGATCCTTTCTGACCAATGGGCGCGAGGGCAGGATAGAGCAGTGATGCGTTAAAACAAAGTTATTTTTTAGCTGATTTAAGGAATTTTGACAGAGAAAAAGTCAATGACATGAAAAAAGGGAATTAAACAGCCGAAAATCCAACTTATTTTGAATGTTGTAGGTCTCCTTTCAGCTTAAAACCAGGCGTTTGTTTTTACATTGCTGTCTATGGTGACAGTTCTTTTTGGGCCACATGACAATTTTTTGCTGCTATACCTCAAGTAGCAAATTAGAAAAGGGAGCGGTACTCTTTCCAGACCTTATTATGCATCAATGCTGAAATTCCACACTCCATGTATTCTTCCTTTCTATAGTCTATGTGCAGTATGGTAGCCCTGCAGGGACATGGTGTTTTCTTTTGACAACCTCAATAGAAATACATTAGATAAAGAGTTCAGATAAGACCATTTCGAAACAAAATCAGTCTAGTGGATAAATATTCTAAACCAAATAAGGCCTAATTAGACGCTTGTTATAAGGTTACATAAGTCACAAGGTTAATCCTTTTCATCTCTGGAATGGCTCATGCTTCGACACATACATAGAATATTGAAGACAAGGAGATAGGGAAGTGAAGAGTGACACCATGTTCTGGACACAGCCTGCAGAGAAACACAGTAGATTATAGGGACTATAGCGGGGTAGGGGTTTTGTAGTGGGGCACCCTGTTTCTCTGACCTCTGAACCCTAACCTCCCAGCTCCCGTAAGCTCTGTAAATGAGAAAACGAGGGGCAATTAGAGAAGCAGTCATGGGGCAGGTAGGAGATCCCTGTGACCTCTCCAGGCTGGTATTTGACCCTCTTTACAGCTGGGGGCCTGGAGTGGAAGATGCATGCCGAACACCGGAGGAATGTATTAGGTGAGAGACGCTAGAAGGAAAAAAGGTATGACATTTTATTCTGCGATAGTAGCACGTGTTATGGAGTGGAATTTTTCCCTCACATTTTAAACAAGGGCTTAATTGGTTGTAGTCTGGCCCTGTGTGAGGCTTTCTAAAATTACACTTAATTGCGATGTAGTCAATTAAGATTCCAACGTGTTTTGTGGCTAAAAATGAGAAACTAGCGTAAGAAGTTTTAAGCTTATTTAACAAGTTGCTCATTAAATGTTTATGGCTCGCTTTTCTTCTGCTACAAACCTTAACCTCAAACCACAGTTTCACTATAGGTTACAAGAATATAGTTTGAAAGCCTTTATTATATATACCACAACCAGCCAGATCTGTCACTAAATATACTACGCAGCTGGCTAACACTGATGCAATGACTTCATGAGGTACAGTAAATGCGTGAAAAGTTAAGTGATTTAAAAAAAAAGAGTGAAAGATTTGTCTTAGGTTTCTCTCAGTTATATCCTTCTAATTTGGAGTCCTATATCTGTTTCAAAAAACTTCCTGTTCCTACTTCAGCTAAATTAATTAACAAGCTTGCCTTTTGCCACATTTACAGTGTACTGTGGGTGTGACTGACAGAGATGGCACTGATTTTGTGCATTGTCTCCAACAGCAGTCCCAATCCAGCTGCAGATTTTACAATTCCAATCCGCAATCCCTTGCTATCACAGACTAAAACTACTCACCACCCCTCCAATAAAAATTAAAAAATAATTTTGCTCCTAATATTCTTGAATTCAAAGATGAGATGAAAGACTTTGACATTAACAAAAGGGTTTGTTTCATTAAAGCTCCACTATCTGATTTTCTTTTTGCTGTCCCTGTCTCAGAATCTACTCACCCCCAAAAGTAGCCTAGGGACCTCTCTTTTTACTTTTCAGCGTTAGCTTAGCTGCAACTTCAGTGTCAGCACAGCAGTTATCTTCTCCATGTTAAACATTAAGTTATAAATAATGCCAATTCAAGTATTATTTAGCTGTGTTTCACGTTGCCTCCGTTTTCTCTGTTGATGCTTTTCGTTTTTGTGCTGTTAAAAGATTATTCAGTGCTGAAAATACACTTTATCGGCATCTATTAAACTTCCTGGAACGTCATATGACAAGCCGCTGTAGACCAATGGGAGCGCCCCTTTTTCGAGCATGTGATTTTGCAAGCATGTAATTGGCCAAGGTTTTCCATCCCTGAATAGAGGTTCACCCATTACAAGAAAAAATATCAAGTACAGTGTGTTTAATTGTTAGTGCACACTTGCAAACACTTCAATTTTGGTCTCTGTCTATTTTAACTCTAACTTTTCTGGAAGTTTCAAAAGGCCAAAGATTCTAAATTATTATTTTTATTTTTTTTTACAAAATCTTGGGATGAAAACCAAGGCCAATAATGTGGTTAACCAGTCCATGTACAGTTTGTTTGACTAGTGTTTCATGAGGTACTTTCCCACCATCAGCTTAATTTTTGCACTTTAATACTGTTAGCAGAACATACTAATCCAATCCAAACATGGTTGTGTCTCAGCAAAATAACGTCAATAAACTCAGTAGGATAATTATACTACACTTTAATTCCATATAAAAATATTGGCAAAAATAAGTGACTTACTGTTTTCTGCGAGCTGTTTTCTTTGGCTCCACAGAGAAGACTGTAACATGTCTGATGTTAGGCAGAGCCTCTGGGGTTTGAACAGTCAACGAGGACACAGATAAGGAATGAGAGAGATGAAAGTATATCTTATGAAGAGATAAATGAATGAACAGATAAATATGGCATGATGAAGAGTAAGAATGTCAATGTGTGTGTTTTTTGTTTTTTTTTGGTTGGGATAGATTTATGTCTGTCTTATCTACTTTTTGTTGAGTACAAATACGACACATGCTATAATCAAGGTCACATATGTCACTGCTTAGTATTACTTGTCTGTAAATAATTTGCATTGTGTACAAGATGTTTATGGAAACCAATACAATTTTGTGTGTCTATTCCAATATAGGCAGGGCCTCACTTGAAGAGGGTCTATAAAACTGGGGAGACTGATGCTTATTATTCACACTCAGAAATACAGTGCAAAGGGGAGACTACATCAAAAGAACTTGTTTTTTAGCAAGGGTGTTTTTAAAAAAGGATTCACGCATAGTACATCTTTTATTTGTTTCAAAATTAAAACAATGGCATAATTTCTGGCCTTCACAAATGCCAGTCAATGCCAATAAAAGATATTCACTGCAGCTGTGCCCTTCAGACTGTGTGGGCAAATGTAATATGGACACACCAGGTACAGTGTGTAATGTGAATTGCAGAATTATATAATTAGCATTTTGAAATATTATATAAGACAAGAAATTTCCCCAACATTTTTTTGAGAAAGAGCTGGTTAAATTAATTTGAGAGCGTTTTTGTTATTGTTGTTGCTGTTGTTGTTGTTTTTTAAGAATTGTTGATGTTCTGTCAAACATTATATGGAAGTGTGACATGAATATTTGATGGAAAACAACAGAAAAAATGTTGCAATATATCAGGGAGATGTATGGGTCCGGTTGCTGTGGTATGAGCCTTGATCCCTGCATCTCATCATCATCTTTGTTGCCAGGTAGCATCAAAAAGATAGAAACAAACGACAAGAAAGAGCAAGTTCTAGTTAGCCACAAAAAAAAACCTACTCTCAACCTCAACTCTACTTTACAGGAAATGATACGTCAAGCTTTTTTTGAATGTTTGAACTGGTGGGATTACTGAAATTCTACACATGCATCTTTAATGATTCTTTCTTTTTAGCTAACTGTAGAGACACATAGGGTCACTTGGTCTGACAACAGCTAAATGAATGGCAATGAAAAACAATGTGAGTACAAAACAGTGCAGGGTGTTGCTTTTTATTTGACAATGTTGCTCTGCTTCACTTTCTAAGGATAAACAATCAAAATGATGACAAAAAACTGAGCAGTCATGTATCTGAGGCGTTTAAGCCTTGTGTTTATTATCTGGTGTTGCAGTTACGAATGGATCTAGTCAGGCAGATAAATAGACTCTTTTCATGCCCGCATCATTTGCATGAAAACCCAAGCTGCCAGATTCTTTTTGGGCCCACAAGCTGCAAATAACTTCACTGTGCTCTATTTTTGTCCACTTCTCAGGTTTCTCTCAGCTCCACTTCAAAGCCTCTTGTAACTTGGAATTACTAGAGCTCACGACCAGGAGGGCAGAAGCAGATAAACTAATTTCCTCGCCCAATTACAAGTCCCTGGCTGGTTAGTGAGAATGGTATGTGCGATGCGGCTGGTTTGCATTAAGGAGGAGCCAGCAGGAATCAGTAGTCGCTCCCTCCTCGGTGCGCACGATCCAAAACTCCCCAGTGGATGGATGGATGTGGAAAAATAGCCTATAGCATGTTTTGTTGTCACGGATTACGTCACACGTCTCGCATGTGAGGAGGGGAGGATAAATAGAGCACACTGTCTTCTGTGGGTAAACATCTTTGGAGAACGTGGTGGAATTAGCCAAGAAAAATGATTACAAATGGAGCTACTGCTGACTTTTTGAACTCTTCTTAATGTCCTTTCAAATATGGAGCCTTAATTTTGGACAACACTATCTTACATGGACACATGATGTGGGTCTTAATTTCCAAAGGATTCCAATATTTTCCATCTCAAGGCAGAATAAACAAGTATGAAGGTGTCTAGTGTTGACAGAGGTGGAAATCAGATGCTGCTGCTGCTGCTCTGTTGGCTCTTTTTGGATCTGACGTGGAGTGAAGCAGGTGAGATGCAAACACAAGGCAGTCTCTTTACTTAGATGTTTTGGATACATTTATTTTTTCTTAGTTCTTTTGGTCCATTTCTAACGTAATGGTGTATAAAATGATGCAGATAGAGCTCATATGATGCTTTGGTCTCTTGGTATTATCTGTCATTTGATAATAGGAATGTGGCAAGATTCTTTTGAGCTGACATTTAGGGCACAATGTTCAGGGTCAGTTAAATATGGATGGAAAAACATAATGCGGTTTGTCTAATTAGCTGACTGTAAAATGAATTCAGTGCAGTATTAAGTGTCTTGGAGAAGAAAAGGAAAAAGAGATGCAAATTGAATCCAGAAATAAACTATCCATCCTTTGACACAAATTAGAGTTTTCCAATACCTCCCCAGACACTTCCTTCAGTTTCTCTAGAACATTTTTGTGATACAGCATGGTAACACTTATGTGAGTTAATATGAGAAGTTTACTTGTGTGTTAGAGTGACTTAGCTAAGAGTCTATGTACTTCATTGGGTTTGATTTGAAATTAAGCTAGTGAGGTTCCACTTTTTCCAGATCTTGAGCCAGTAGTGACTTGGCCACAGGCACCGACTCGACCATTAAAGTCTATTGTACATTTTTTCCAGGGGCAGGTAAATGGAAGCATCTGGAGCTGCAACCATGCTGCCATTTTAGTTAAAATTTAAAGTGACACTACAATGCTGGGTGGTATTTTTTTTTCTCCACATTAAATTGAAGGCCTGGATAGTATGTTTGGTGTATATCGTAAATTGAACAGGGAAAACCAAAACAATGTCAGTGAGATGTAATGACAAATCAACGGTTAAGCTGTCATGGTGTTGCTCTGATTTGATCAAATTACCTGGTGATAGGTGGTTACTGACAGGTGGTTGACCCAATCATCTAAAATGTATTCATCTAAGGTACCTGGTATGGTATGGTATAGTGTAGTGGACCATCTGGTGAGTGTATGTCTTCTAATTTCAAAATTATGTCCAGATGCATGCTTCTTAACATTTTATTAGATTATGATCTGGATGAATGAGGATCTCTACAGACAAGAAAACTTAATTTGACTTTGGGGTTCTTTTGGTGGTGTACAAATGACATAAACAAAATGGTCCGAGTTCTTTTTTTTTTTTTTCTTTTTTTTTGCTGCATCAATCGCCCTGATTCTGTCTGCTCCTAGCTTACTGTTTCTTTCCTAAGGCAAAAAATTAATGCAGTCTTGACTATGATTGTCTTTGCCAGCCTCCAGATGTGCGGACCGTGCGTGCAGCCCACCCATAGGAAACTTGGCGAGCGGTCGGAGCCTGTTCACCCTATCTGGCTGTTGTGGGAACACCTCACACCAGCAAACCCTCTGTCCTTACCCCCCTGTGACCCACCGCAACTGTGCAGAAGACTCACACCCACCTGCCCTCATGACAGACGACCCTTTCCTACATCCAGACACCTGGTGGGAATCAGGCAGCAGCATGGAGCGGGATGAGATCCGACTGGACTTGGCAGCCCAGTTCTGTTTGTCCCATGTGCTCTTGGTGTTCAGGTCCCCTCGGCCTGCTGCCATGGCCGTAGAGCGCTCGAGTGACTTTGGGAAGACGTGGGAAGTGCTGAAGCTGTTTGCGCGCAACTGCAGCGTGGAGTTTGGTTTGCCTGATGATTACAGTCAAGCAGGTTCATTGTGTACAACGCGGTACACGAGCGCTACACCCTGCAGTGGAGGAGAGGTGAGGAGGTTAGATCTAAGTAGTATAAATCAATAAAGTGAAGGCAGCTAATGACATACTATTTATCTATCTATTTCTAAGTTAAGTAATTAAGTGTGACACTGTAGATAGTTCTCTTGCTCCAGAACTCCAAAACCAGCAACTGAACATTCAACTCTCAATACAAATGAACTCAGCGCTTCAGCAACAGCCTTGGAAGGAGAATGGCATTTCAGGCAGTACTTACAGGGGGAAACCAACACAGATACTTGACAACTTAATATCTAGGCCATAAGTGAGGTTAAATGTACTACTGAGTTGGAATCTAAGAATAGTAGACCAAAATTCTTTAACATTAGCGACAAGTAAGAAAGCAGTAGTAGTAGTGGTAGTGGTAGTGGTGGATGGTTAATTGCATTGTTGTGTTTTAAATGGCATGGTAAATGGCAAGCATTTTTATAATGCTGTTTTGTAAAAAGTGCTTTACATCATCCTTCCATTCACTCATTCACACAGTCAAGCACTCACACATTCACACTGTGGTGGTACTACCTCTGTAGCCACAGGTGCCCTGGGGCAGACTGACGGTGAGACGGGCTGCCATACCAACGGCACCAACTGACCACCACAATCACACTAACACAATCTTACACCAGGCTGTGGCACTGGAGGCAAGGTGTGGTACTTGACAACACTTTTAAAAGTCTCAGTCTTGCCTCTGACTCATAGAGGTACTGGTATTTTAAATGACAAGCGGCCACAACCACACTGGATAATTTGCCCATTCTTCTCCCATCTTTTGTTTACTTTAACGCCAAAAGCCTTCGTGTGCCATTAAGAAGTCTCACATTTCACTCAATTCTTCACTCAAGTCATGTAAAATTCATCCCTTTAAGAGTGATTCCAGTTCCCAAACTAAAACCAAAAGCATTTTCTATTTTCTATCCAGTTCAGTCAGACCTTTTGACTCAGAAAGCAAGAGCACATACTGTGATCACAGTCTGTAGGCTAGCTGCCAGGATTGTTCTGCTTAGTGTTATGTAAGCCATGTAGGGCAAGCAGTCAAGAAATACATATAAAATGTGAACATGCCTGTGTTTTGTTCTATAGACACCATCCAAAATGAGCATACAAAAGACAAAAGCATTAAAACATCGCAGAAGAGAAGGCTGTAAAAAGAAAATATAACTCTGAGAAAGGGATTTAAAGCCAGTCTTAAACAACAGCCTGTAGCGCGCTGTTTTAAGTCACAGGTATGTATGTAATAGTGTATATGGGTGAATGTGAGGGCATTGGACCACTGCTCTAATACTAGGCTCATATCATAACCTCTTACTGTTAAAAAGAGTGAAGTCAAGTAGGACATAAAAAAAATAATATACATGTTGACTTTATAGAGCAACACATTACCATATTTGGCTGTTGCTAGCTAGTGATGCTAAGTGTCAGAAAAGGGCTGCAGAAGTTTATAAAGCTCTAACAGGACACATTGAAAACATTCAGACATTAACAACGGTCATAGTAAAATAATACTCCTCAATATTAAGGTCACCCCCACTAGTCACTGGCAATGATCATTACTTAAAGGAACATCCATACTGATACATTACTGATGTATGTTAAGTGTTAATTTAGAATGTGTCTCTTTCCAGGTAATATTACGGATATTAGATCCCAGCAGGACTAAACAACTGGACCCCTACAGTCCAGAGGCACTGGCTCGGTTGAGCCTCACAAATCTGCGCATCAGACTGATCAAAGCTCAGAGATGCTCTGCAAATGTCACAAACCTAACATCTGCCACGCAAAGTCCAGACTCGCCAGCCTCATATGCTGTTTACACTTTACTGGCCAGAGGGACCTGCCTGTGCCATGGGCACGCAGAGCACTGTGAACCATATAACAGCAGCCGAGGCACGCACCAGGACAGTAACATGGTGAGTGTCAGAGTAAAATAACAGCCCAGAGCAATAAAAAAGAGGAGGTGGAAGACAAAGTGTCTGTCAGGTCTGATTTTGGCCTGGTATCTGTCAGATTCCTGTAGGAGACAGGTGTCAGGAAGTTAGCTCCAGATGTAAAGCTATACTTGCTGATGGAAAAAGCACTTAAATGGCTTGATTTACTCTTTACTACACCTGCCTGGATCTATTGTGAGTGCTAATGTGGCGGACATTACTGAACAGACCCAGATGTGTTTTCCAGGTGTCGGCGAAGTGCATGTGCACTCACCACACAGCAGGAGATCACTGTGAGAAGTGTGCCCCGCTCTACAACGACCGGCCCTGGAGGCCTGCCAACGGCAGCAGCGGGGAGCCCAACCCGTGTCAGAGTGAGTCATGAGTCTTGACAGTAAAGCTAAAGCCCTTTTTATACATGCACTATCCTTTGGACCTTTTCTTGACTGCATCCAGGAAGGGTTCATGTAACGCTATCTTCTTGTGCACACTCCATCCATATTTACCGTGAGTGACTGGCTCTACAAAACTGTGATATAAGACTCCCACTTATATCACAAAATGTATTTTCTTTATTTAAATCATTTAATTTTTGGCAGGTTGAGTAAATTTGTAGTCAAAAAGGTTCGCCTATGCAGTATGTGATTCATAGCTTGTTAACTTAGCTTCTAGCTTTAAAGATGCACTCTAAAAGTCAATACTGTATAATGAAGTCAAGCTGAACTGCAACTAATGTCACTGTCTCTGTTTTACTTGCAATGTCTAACTTTGCAATGCTTTTTGATAATGTACAAAAATGCTCACTTTTGGCTCTATAAGCTCAACAAGGCAACAAATACAACAGGACAGAAGACAAAGTTTCAAGCCTAACACAATGGATGATGTCACACTTTTATAGCTTACTCCTATTCACTGTCAGTGGTAACATTAGCAGGGTAATTATTGTTAGGACAACAGGCTTTATACAAAGTATAAATACTAATTTATGCTGTCTACTAACTTCTGTGTCCTGGTGTTTTTCAGAGTGCGAGTGCCACGGTCACTCTGATAGCTGTCACTTTTCCCATCGTGTGTGGCTGACCTCCAGTGGCACCAGTGGGGGAGTTTGTGACAACTGCCAACACAACACTGCAGGTCGTAGGTGCCAGCGGTGTCGCTACGGCTTCCACCGCCGCCCTGGCCTTCCCCTGAGCTCTCCCAACACCTGCAAACGTAAGACACATAAGATAGTAGACAGTCAATACAATTAAGTACATTTCAAATTATTAATATCGTGATGCACCTACTCAGACCATATGGTGTAGCCAAAACCACACTCACACACCACACAGAATCAAGAGCAAGATCAGTGTCTGTTTTTTGGTTTGCACATAGATTGATTGCAACTGAACAATATTTAACCAGATGCAAACTCATAGCATCTGTGGTCAGTAATGCCTGCTACTAGGTTAGCATCGCTTACCCAACTATTTGATCAAGCCCCTCACTGCCTTGCCTTGTCTCCAGCATCAGATGTAAAGAGACCAAGACATAAGCATCAGGGATTAGCCATGATAGCACGGTATGATTTAACATAACAAAACAACCCATGCAAAAGAGGAGAGCTCTCACATTTTCTGATTAACTCTCTGGTATATTGTCCATCTGTTTTATGTTGTCCAAAGTGAGCCATGATCCAGATGGGTACGCTGTTCATTTTGCAAATGTAGTGGTTAACTAAGGCAAAAACTGCCTGAAAAGGTCTACAGTGCCAAGTTATAAAATTGCAGTGATCTAATGTGGTTTTTGGGCCAGTGGAAGAAAAGAAGTTAATGAATGCATTTGAAGTTATATGTTTTCAGTGTAACCACAGCAATGACCTGTACAAATAAACTGTGGTCTTGAATGAACTTGATCTTAAATCCAACATGTCCAAGACAAGACAGAGATTACTTGTGGTCTATTTCTTTACAAGACCTTTCAAACGTGACACCACATCTTATAGCTCCATCTGCTGGTGCATATGTGCAGGCTGCTGGTGTGACCCACGGGGCTCTTTGCCTGCCCGTCCTGGAGAGGAGGGATCCTGGTGCCACCCCAGGAGTGGTCAGTGCCACTGCAAAGCTGGGGTTGAGGGCGCCAGCTGCACCCACTGCCTTCCTGGATACTGGGGCTTCGGAGAGCAGGGCTGTAAGCTCTGTTCCTGTCCGCACAGCTGTGACCCAATCAATGGCCAATGTCACGATAGGTTTGTTTAGCTCTTTGTACAAGTGTGTTTTTCACCCACCTTTTTTCTCATATGTCCTCATTTGTCATTTGCAGCTACAGTAATAATCAGGTGTACAATATTCCATATGGTGGAAAAATTCCCGACTTGGTTCACACGTACACAGAGGAGGGAACATGGTCTAAGGAGCTTGCTGTTTCTGCTCTGCACTACACAGGCATGTAGGAATTATATCAACAGAATATATTGCTTTAAAAGACAAAAATTCATAAGTGCAATATGTTCAAATGCCTATTCACAGGTAAATGCAATTGCAAAGAGAAGAAGTTGAGAAGCGTGAATGACCTCTGTAAGACTAGACATGACTATGGTAAGAAAAATATTAATATAGCGTTATATCATATTGCATTCAATACATAATGAAATGTTAAAGTAGTGGTTAGTGACTCATTGTGGCTAACATTCTCTCAGTTTTTGCAGTGATATTTGCATATATCATTAATCAAAGTAGTAATAAATTTAGTCCGGGAAAACAACCCTAACCTACTGAGCCAACAAACATCCATATGGCTACAATAGCGCTAAATATAGCTCACACGATTTTTCAGCTGTTCCTGCATTGATTGAACCCTGCATAGCCTATTTACAGTGAGGTAAACCACCTTAGATGAACAACTTGTATATCTTATTTTACCATAGCATTATTTATTTAACAAGGTTCAAGACAAAAATGTGGGTAAAACTTATTACTCTGTTCTTTCAGTAGATTCAATAGCTGTAGATCTTAGAACTTTTTAGTAGCACTTGTGTGACTTTTTCAGTCTCCCACATGATTGTTGAGGGATTTTGGCCTATTCTCATTTCTAGTTTTTATTTATGGATGAGATCATTCTCTTTATAAACAGCTGTCTTAAGATTCCACACCAGCATTTTTATTGGTCTGAGGTCTGGACTTGAAAGCGCTGTGCTTTGAATTACTGTCTTTCAGCATGGTCTTGTTTTAACCAAGCTTTAGCTGTGGGACGGTTGGCCTCACATTTGTCTCTAGAATACTCTAATTTACAGATATGTGGTCACCTCTATAACTGCATTGTGCCCAGGTGGTGGTTGCAAAATGTTAGACCAACAAACTGCTGTAACGACATTTTGGCTTTGTTTCTGTTAAATCAATGATGACATAAGAGTAAAAATCAAAGAAGGGGTCTATATTATTTAATATTTGTTTACTTTTCAGTTGCTCTTTATACATTGCAGTGATCAAGGCCAGTGTGTTGTCAGCTCATGATAAAGGCAGCTACGCTGAAGTCCAAGTCAAAGTGCGCAAGGTCCTGCGATCAGCTCAGGTGGCGCTGGACTTAGGTACCACCAGCATCTATCCCCTGTCCTGGACCAGACGTGGATGCACTTGTCCCATCCTAAATCCTGGTGAGACAAATGTAATATAACTAGTTTTATACCCAGCTAATAGGAAGAGTTTTACAATGTTTTTTTTTTGGCATAGGTATGGACTACTTACTGGCTGGTCCAGAAGAAGCTGAGACAGGCCGGTTGCTGGTCACTATGCAGAGTGTAGTTGTCCCCTGGACACCCCGACTAGGTCTGCTTATAACAGAGGGCCTCAGGAATGGATGTCCATGAGCCACAGATGCTCAGATTAAACATGGCAGAATGGACAATTCAGGAAAAGGACTGAAAATGATTTAACTACATGTTCTGCCTGGAAGACAAAACTAATTCACATCCAGACCCAGTTCTAAAACAATATGGTTAAGGCAGGGTGCTTTTGAAATTTAAGGTGCAGTTACAGTACCACCAGGTGTGGTGCCAACTTCAGTACCTCTGACAAATCTTTTGTTACCTGCTGATGAAGGCTAGAAGTGTTCTACTTTGCATTTAGAGTGTAGTTTGCTTGACAGTGGTAAGTGGCTGCTGAGGCATATTGAACACATTCAGACTGAAAAAGAAAATAGATTAATCACAATAAAAAAGAACTGTAAATAGCTATCAGCATGTGATGTACAACACTATCACACATATTTATCTGCCAGTCTTAAGATCTGGTTTACATGTTTATAAATGAGCCGAATTTATTTTTGTATTACCTAAAACTCAACAAAATTTTATAACTAATATTATGTAATAAAAAAAAAGCAGTAATGAGAAAAATATTAACACAGAAAACATTATTTACCATTTTCAAACGTGACAAAAGCTCATATTTTTTTAGTTATTTTTTTTATTTGACATTTGAAAAAAAAAATTCAAGTTTTTTAAGGCCTGACTGACATTAATGACCACAGCAGGAAATAGCGATGGAAAAAGACGACATTTAAAGACCACAAACCACTGTGAAATGAGAACAGTACACAGAAGCAGTTTGTCTTCAGATGACACGCACAATTCAAACTCAAAACTAAAAGTAACAGTTGCAGTTTGTCTCTTAAATTAAACAAATACATGGGCAGTTGAAACCGTAGAAATGTGAGTGAAGCAATGATCAAACTATATTTATTAAAGCTTTGGTACGTTTGATATATTCTTCATGCCTCATAACTAGAACTAAACATAAGCAATGAAAATTAATTGTAATTGAGGTAAACATGTAGCAAGTACATTTTTTGCATATAAAAGCAGTCCCTGCAGCAAACACACCTGACCCAGTGCTATTAAACCATTATTTCTTCATTCATGAGTGCTCAGCCAATAAAGCATTCAATGCATTGTTTTTCTGCGTCCACAAGGTCCACATGATGGCCATAGTAAATATTTTCCATAAGTGTCAGTCTTAAGGCCTGTCTGTAAGCTTGAAAGGACAGAGGAAGGGCAGTCAGAGCTCACTGTAGAGTCCATGTATGCAGGTCTGATTGACATTAGCTAGCGTTCTGAATGTCTGTAGGTGAAGAGCTATCAGTTGAAAGGCCAGTGTCAGATGAAGAAGTGCCAGGGGCAGAGTCACTTTGGGCGGCAGCTTCTGTTTGAGGAGGACTTTCTTTGTCCTCCTCCTGAGGATAGAGCTCGGGATACTTCTGCATACACTCCTGCATGTTCCGGAAGTTTTCGATGCAGTCCGAGCCCTTCACCTCTTCTTTACTGTAATGGAAACAGGAAAAGGCCTCTTTGAACTGGGAGCCACAGGGCCCGCTGGCCATGCCTCCCAGACAGGGGCAGTTCCAGTTAATGTCACCATTGGGAAGGATCAGGCCTAAGGAAACAGGCAAAGTAGTTAACAAAATTATTCTATAAATTACTGCAATATCAGGTGCATCTTCTGAACCTTGAAGTAACTCACCTTGTTCGTCATAAGGATCATTGGGGTCATCAGCAATCAGCTCAGCGTTACTCGGTGACTCATGATCTTCTTTGGTCACAAAGATAATACGATCTTTACCTTGAAATACAAAATGGCCAATTCAATGTAACTTGTAGTGTCTTAGGCTAATAAAATTAGCCATCTTTTTAAATAAGTTGTGAGGTTCTTTACGAACAGCAAAGTGCAGTGGGTCTTATTATGTATTTATAATGGAAAATACTCTAATGTTGGCCTAAACAATAAATATCTCTATGACTGCGTGTTTTCCCATTTATGCCTCTGTGTTGTTTGGCTTTACCTTATAAACCTATTAATGTTTTGTCTTAATGGCTACAGAAACGATAAGATAAAATTCAGCAATGATATATATGACTGTACCGCCTGGTGGCGCACTGCTCCATTAACTTGCTTTAGGTGACTTGTTCTGACTACATCAGGAACGTGACCGTCTACTGTATATTTGAGACTCAATTGTCCAAATAACCAGAGTATACATTTTAGCAAACCACAAACTACAAACCAAGTGTTATCTTGTGATTACAAGAACTCGGTACAACTCATATAAAAGCAACACCTAACGTTGTAATTACTGAGTAAACATAGCATGGTAGCAGCTTACATGACATTGCCAAGAACCATCTAGTAAAAAAAAAAAGGAAATATTACGGCATTACCTTCCTGCCTGCAGTAGGACATGTCTGTGGCTGTCGGTGTCCACTAAACGTCACCCTTTGTTCTAAAAGCCCGTCGGTTTAAAGAATTTACTCATAAAACGCAAGAGTATCCGTCTACCGGCGTCCAACAGCTACGTTACCCCTGTGACCTGTGCGCACGTGGGCGCATGCTGATGACGTCTTCACACGCATTTCCGCCAAACTGTTGAAAAGAAATTAATTAATGAAGTATTATGATTTGGAATTGTTAGTATGCATTTAGCCACATACAAATAAAACATAAGCTACTGTACAATTTTGTTTAGTATATTTAGTGTCACAGTTTTCTTAATTTCAGTCATAAGTCATTTACTAATGTTTCTGTATCTGTGAACGCATGTGTTGAGCTATAGTAGTCACCGTATATATCTATATAAGTTTTTTCATTTATGTATAATGCATTGTTTTCTGTATGTACGTATTAGAGTTAATCAATACTATCTGTTGCAATTACTTACATAGCAATTTAAGTACATATTGCATACTTTTTGAATAGCTTGTTGCACATTACAATACTATTCTAATGCATGTGTAACACAACTGAGGAATATTTAAGGATAGGTCAATATGAAATGAAATGTTCTGCTACTTGTTAATTTGTACCAGAAACCACTCAAGGCTTACTGTATACCATGAGTAGGCAGAATAAGAATCAAAGGCCATGCCAAGTGTATTGGAAAAATCCTGTTTTTAATAACAATTATGTTTTGTTACATAAAGTAAAAACCAATATGACATCCCCCATATCTGTCCCTATCAAACCCCCCCTCATCCCGACCATCTCGGCAGTTTGTGCAGCGATTCAGTTTGGAGTAAAAGAGCATGATGACATACAAACAGACAAACACTTTTCCTTTAGGACCCAGCCACAAGAGGACAAACTCAGTCCCCCACATAAGACCAAAGTGGAACAGTCCATTTTAAAATATCAAAATAAAGGTGAGAGAAAACCATCAGCTGGTCCAATTAATCCAATTTCCTTTCAGCTCCACAGAAATGTCCAGGCACAGTGCTTTCAGCTTGACATCTGCACTATCTCATCTCACAAATGCATGTACTGTTACAGGGTTCTTTCAAATTAACTCTGAACAATGCCTGAGGTGAGTCCTCACACATTAGTGCTTTAGGCATTCTTCAGCAGGCAGCCAGCAAAGAGATGGATAATGGGTACTAGAATAAAAAAAACTTGAATTGACAATACTATGCTTAACCCTGGAGGTATACAGTTATCTCTGCATTGACATGAGAGATACAGTACTTTATAACGGCAGTAGAAAAACATTGACCCAGCTGTAACCTCTGTTGATTGTTTAAACTTAAATAATGCTCAATAAGACAAGACTTATGAGGGGTTGGATGTGTCTCGTAGCCGGTGTGTCTAGAATAGCAGCGCTCCCATGCTGCCGACTTCGCTCTGCTCTTTCACGAAAATTTCAAAGTACTGATAGATGATGGTCACGGCCAAGAGGATTCCTGTTCCTGAACCGATGGCACCCAAGAAGTCTGCCATGACAGACAGGCCTCCTATACAGAGGCCACCAAAGGCAGCCGCTGTTGGGATGTACCTGCAGATAGAAGTGTTTGAATAATTTAGATTTGGAAAGACAATCTTCACACAAAAGTAAAAATGAAGAATGACGAAAGGTTACCTGTTAAGCTCATGCACCATAGAGGTCTCCCTGTGTCCTCTCATTACCATCTGCTGCTCCTTCAGCTGCTTTGCCACCTGAGTTTAAAAAAAAAAGGACATTTAGACATTTATGATATAATTCAGCCTGGTAATAAATTGTAACGCTTGTACAAAAATCTCTTACATCTTTAGCGGAGGATCCTGACACTTCAATCCATGTCTTGGAGAAGAAGGCACATGAGCCCAACATGAAAACTATGTAGATGACGGCATGAACAGGGTCATCTAGGACCGAACCAAATGACTCTGGAGGAGAGAGGTAGTAGCAAAGACCGCCCACTGGGTAAGCCCGAGCAGGTCCACCGCTGGAGGTGTCCTAAAGAGATGGATTTACTGTTAAAACTAAACCAAAGTCAGAATTAAACCTTTTTTTTTTTCATTCTTGTCAAGTCTTCCATAAACATGAGGACATTAAGCTCCCCTTTGTTACTTACAGACCAGGTTCCCAGGAGGTTGACCAGGAAGTTGCCACTGAATCTTGTTGAGAGCATCTGGGAGATGACATAGAGATTGGAGACGAGAGCAGACTGCAGGATGATTGGGATGTTGGAGGTATAGAACAGTTTGATGGGGTAGGTGTTGTATTGGCCGCGGTAGCGTGCAGACTTGATGGGCAGGTCTACTCTGAAGCCCTGAGAATGAAAAAGAAGAGATAATCAACAAGTTGGCTTTTGGACATTTCAGTATACCAAATAAAACCTCACCCATAAAAACACAGTCAATTATTTTGTAACATATTGTGTAAAATGTTTTCAAAGTTTATACATCACCGTTGTTACTATTATCTAGTAGGTTCTACTAAACATACCTTCCTTTTTTTCTGTAGTCAAGATGGCAGCTATTGAATGCAGCTATTGAATGTAGAAAATGTACTTGTACTCAAATTGTAACCAAGTATGAGAAGTGAACTTTAACTGAAAATGTATAGAGTATAGTTTTAGCCCTTTTTGGCAGTATCTGGGGGCAAATGTATTAACTGCAATTCTCCTCCTTATTTGAGCAAATCAACAACTATGGTAGCCCTGCAGGGACATGCTGTTGTCTATAAACAATCATAAATGCCCTAGGCTTTCATGCAAAAAATGTGTGCTCAACAGGAAACACAAGCATGCTTCCCCTCCAGTAGTGCTCAGTTTGTCCTCACTGGGCAGTGGTAGAAACAAGGACAGGGAGTAATGGAACTTTCACTGGCCTTTATGGTGCTTAATATGTCCATTCCATTTCTTTTCCTAATTATAAACTACACCATTTTACACATACAAAAAGACTGAGACTGAAAGACAATCCTTTGTTTAAAAAGACAATCTTGACTATTGGTTGACATGGTCAGCTCACCTGGAAGTATATGACCACTGCAAACACAAAGACAGTGGCGATGAGGTTCATGAGGTTGGGCAGGTTCTGTCTGTAGAAGGCTTCTCTCAGAGCGCGCACCTTGTCTGTGCGAGTGGCCAGCAGATGGAACAAAGCAATGATGGCCCCTTCAAACTCAGTGCCTGGAAGATACAGTAGTGCAAAATACAGTTAGGGTGTTTCAGGCATTTTTAATTCTCATTTACAATTTGGATTTGTTTCCAGCTCCTTTACCTCTGCCAGTGTTGACAGTTGTGGGGCTAAAGGCTTTCCAGACGATAGTTTCACAGATGTTTGTGGCAATGAAGAGAGAAATACCAGAGCCCAGGCCATAACCTTTCTGCAAGAGCTCATCTAGCAGCAGAACGATCAGACCGGCAACAAATAGCTGAGAAAAGAGGATTGCAACAATTATGGCTCCAACATCCAGTACAACACAGAAGAACATTTCAACATATATGTTAAAATTTTGGGGCATTTTATATCAGCTAATAAAAGATTTCTGCATGAAAAGCCCAGCATTGACATAAACATAAGTCAAAAAGTAATGCATACAAATTATTGGAAACGGTAAAATTGGCAAAGGAAAAAAACATGTCATATTTTGAAAATCTATCTGTACTTTGTGTATTTTGTATATTCTCAGCAGTTTTTGGAAACACACCAAAAAAAAGAAAGAAAATTCATTTTAAACTTGAGTATTTATTAACCTGGATGATGATAAGTAAGCAAATCCCAGCGCCCATCTCTGAGGGGTCTCCATACATCCCAGTCATTACATAAACAATGGCTTGTCCAATGGTGATGATCATTCCAAACACTAGAAAGGAATAAAATAGTGGTTTTCAGTTAAAAGGCTATTCTTATACCTGCTACAAATGAGTCTGCAGTATCAAAGGTTAAAAGGGCTTTTATGACGACAACATGAGGTACAAAAAACACTATTGTGAGTTTAAGTGTGAGTAAAAGACCTACATTTCTGTGCTCCATTGAACAGTGCTCTGTCTTTTGGGGTGTCTCCTACTTCAATGATCTTGGCACCAGCCAGGAGCTGCATGATGAGGCCTGAGGTGACGATGGGGGAGATACCCAGTTCCATCAAAGTACCTAGAAAATAGTGAAGTAAGTTTATAATCAGTCACTTGAAAAGCAGCAGTAGAGAGACATCTTACAAGTCAAATTATAAGGCGGTGTTTGCTCTCATATTTCACTGATCAGATTTGCGTTGTTAAAAGAATAGTTAATGTATGTTGTAAATGAGGTTCTATTAGATACAATGGTCAGTCAGCACACACACTTCTAAAATAACAGTAGTTTTGACATTTTAAACACCTTGATAGTTACTATAAAATATTTTTTAGCAAAGCCTGAGTCACTGCTCCTGTTTGATTCTTTTTTCTGATGAAACTATGTGTTGTTAATTAAATGCCAAGCTCTAAGCAACAATACTGAAAACTGTGTTGGTAAAAAAGTTGACCTTTGACATCTCATATGTGTTCTGCGGAGCTTATCAAAGGGAATGTATGATAACAGAATGTGATTACATCCCCTGTTCAGAAAATTATTTTTTTTAAATAGCATGACATTAGGAGTATATTATAGTTTAAGTACCTCTGTTGGAAGCCAGAATGACTCTCATCCAGTAGAAGGGATCTGCTGAATCTGAAGACATGATTCCGAAAAGTGGAATCTGAAAGGATGTGAAAAATAGTCATAGTGACAAAAGAAAAAAAATCCGCAGTTATCTCAACAATGATTAGAAACTTCACAAACCTGGCAGCACACCAGAAAAATGAATAGTGTGATGGCCGTCCATAGCACTTTTTCTCTAAACTGAATCTGTATGAGATAAAACCACACGGTTAGTTTTAAGGCATACAAATACATACAATGGTTGCACAACTTTGTTAAAATTGTAAAAGCGTACCTTTCTCTCTGGTTTCTGAATTTCTGGTAATACCGCACAGAACGGTTTGATTACTTCTAAAAATTTAACTGGAAAAAAACAAAATAAAAAAACAAGTGTTAGCTCATTTGCAAATCGACAAGCCTTCATTTAATGTAGTGGTAAATAGTGGAAAAGGCTCTAGTATCATATTATTTGCTTTCATTAGCCTCATTTAGTGCAGCATTAATGCCTCACATTAAACCTGTTGAAACTTACAAGCATGCCTTTTAATTTATCTTAACTTTTCCTTATTTTTACTAACCCCAGGGGGAATATAGTTACAATAAGTGGGTCCCCAGGCCTTAAGTTTGACGTGTCTGTTCATTTGGGTCTGCTTATGCCAGGTTACCCTTCATGATACGTCAGCACTAAACGTGGACTGGTATTAAGTACGCAAAGTATGTAAATGTAAATAAATATCAAATAAACTAGTTTTCCAGGCATTTGTAATCTTTGTTTTATTTCGTTACTTGGATAATTAGTTTTGTCCGGCTGTTTCGCAGCTGTGTCAATCACTGAAATTGACTTTGACAGCAGGCTATCATTATACAGGCTGGAAGAAGTCTTCACACATACTCGACTGTCAAGTTTTTCACCTCACTGTAAATCAGTGAAGCACAATTTCAATGTGTTTTACAGTAAATATCCCTGCACGGCGGACAATTTCATTCAACAAGAAAGTATTAGCATGAGGCTAGCTACTTTTCCCACAAATCACTTAACAGCGGAGCTTGAATCTTAAAAGACAAAAGAAAGGATTACAAACTGACTATCTTAGACACAGGTTTAGTTATTTGAATTGTAGATACAAATAATTTTGAATAAGCTGATGATATCCACAAGCCATGTTCTAGTATTATCCTTCCCAGTGTTAGCTAATTAGCCTACCGCTTTTTGTTTGTTACTCAGCGGAGATTTAAGACGCCGTCGGTATTTTAGCATACCAATTAAAAAAATAGTAAAAAGATTAAAAGAGGCACATACTTCCCATGTTGTCCTAGAGCCGATTCCTTTCGTGTGAGCTGTAAAGTTTGAACGTTGAGCGGAGTCAATGTGGCTCCATCCAGCAGCCACTCCGGACAAGAAGAAGAGACAGCCTAGAGACACGTCACCAGAGAAGCTACTGACACACGTCACTACTCCGAGACCATCCGGGACTCTGCTCTGGTTCTAGAAACTTTTAACACTCAGATAATATCTTAACCACAATTATTAGAAGCGTATTTTTAAGTAACTCTGTAAATATGAAGTTAGAGGACGTCGTTTTGCTAGATAAGTCTCAGTTTGTAACATGCTGTTTTACTCCTATGCTGTAGATGGCGCCCTAAGCTCACACCTCAAGACCTCCCTGAATTGAGACAGCTCAGCACTTGGTATTATAGGTAGATATATAATGTTGGATTGAAATAAGTTTAAAATCACACAATGGAAATATACTTTATTTCATACCCACGCCCCAATGGATAGAACCGTGAGCTGGGGTAAAATGTACTTCTTTGTTTATATGAAAGGGGCTTTGCTCAAACAAGAATGAAAAACAAGCCAATACCTGTAATTCCAAGAATATCTTTCATCAGTTTAATAAAGGTTAACGTTTTTTTCCTCTCACATACAAATGCTCTATTTCATTTCCTACACACATTTTTATTTTGTGCAAATGGCAATTTTTAATCATTCTTCTGAAAAAACTTGCGTAGTTATCTTACCTAACTAATCCACTAGGTGGCGACATTGCACATGTTTCCTATTTTTGTTAAGATGTCATGTTTCTGTTATTTTATGTACATTCATATCATGGATGAATTTATATAAACATGAGACAGCTCTTATAAAACCAGATGGGCCATGAAATAAGAGGTTTACTAAACGACATACAACATAATTGAACTAAACTAAAGTTCAATAACGAAACTAGTGACAGATTTATTTACTATATAACCTACCTTTAGTGTAATTGGCATGTTAATAGAGCTAGCATTGTAGAGAAAGCTAACATTGAAATAAAATCTTAATTTAGCTGTTACAGTAGTTGCATGAGTTGAAATTAAATGTATTGATTTATTTATTCAATTAAACAAAGTTTTATTACGCCGTCGCACTATACCTCAGGGTTACATTTGTAACAAAATCCTCCATTTAAAATGTTATATTTGCTATATACTTTTTTTTTTATCATGAAGAGAGTTAGCAAGCTGCGTTACCATGGAGACAAAAATAGCGTATAACGTTAATTTAAATAGCCTAATCGTTAGCACTTATCAAAACCCTTTTTTAGACACTTTATTAAGGGATTCTTCTCGGGTATTTGCAGGTAAGAGAGAAAACGTGCTTTTACTCTGCTTTACACTCAACAATATTAACTCAGTGTAAATTTATTTTTGCGTTGTCAAAAAAAAAAAAAAAAACCCAGACTGCATCTACTGTCTCTCAACTAACATTCAAACATTTTAAAATAATCTAAACCAGAAGACTTGACTCAATTAGTGTACAGTAGTTTCTGAAATAGCGTACATTTGGAAGACAATTTGGGAAACTGACAATTAACACTCCAGTAATTAAGTAAATAATACCATCAGGTTGGCTACAAACAACATCTGAACAACAGCTTGTGTAAGCACGATGCCAAAAAAGGTGAAGAAAGGAGGAAAGAAGGTGATGACTAGGGAAGAGATGGCACTCAACCTGCAACAGAAAGCCCAGGCCCAAGAGGAGATGGAGCGCAGGAAAGAGCAGACTGTCACCCAGTTCCTAAAGGTGGGCTATATTCACCACAAAAAGACAACACAGGAGTTACCATTAATTAAAAATATTAGTGACAGCAAAAGTTAAACTTACAGCAGTACAAAGCATTTATCCTTTAGTTTTTTTTAAATGTAAAAAACACTGTTATTTTGTACAGCCACTCATTGTCATTCATTGTGTGTTTTTTCCAGGACAAGCTCAAGGAGGATGAGAACAGCACAGCGGTGTGGCTGCCGAAGCTGAATGCAACCTGGAAGACACTGTTCCATCTGTGTAAAAATAAGGAACAGAGGGAGCTGGTTGATGTGCTGAAACAGACGTGTGAGAGGCAGCTGGACGGCATCGACAGCTGCATCAAGGTCAGCCATGGACCCAGGGATGATCTGTGAACACATCTCAAGACATTTTGAATAGATCAAAAGGCATTAGCCACTGAAAATTTTAAATCATCTATGCTTAAACAACATATTTTAGAAAATGGCAACCGACTAATTACATGCGCCCCATATTTAATGCTAATTGTGATGTGGTTTCCTGCAGGATATGGTGGACGAGCTGATGGAGAAAGAGCGACACTCGGCTGAGGTGCACCAATGTCACCTGATGCACATCTCACGACTGTGCGAACTGCAGAAGAAACGCACAGCTTTTCTTCAGCAAGAATGGGAGAGCAGCATGGACAAGATCAAGAAGTGCTATAAATTACGAAGGTGATGGTAAAGAGGATGAAAGGATGAGGGGCTAAGTCATGTCTATTATAGGTGGGTCCCCAAGTCAGAAAACTTTGAATATAATTGTATGAATCAATAAAGGAAAAAGATAATATACCAGGCTGACCATGATTGTTCAGGGAAACTGATTTGTTTATTGTGGGCTGGTGGCTTTTAACCTTCTACACAACAAGGGAGAGACAAACTATCTTTGTTCACTTTGTATTTCATCTGAAAATCAATTGGGTCCCCCAGAATAGAACTATTTGCTAAGTTTCAGTGAAAATGATAGGCTGACCCTGTCTGTGATTTCAGGGAGCAGATGTTGGCAGAGGACAAGCTCCGGTTCTTGAGCCTAGAGGATACTGCTCCAGCTGTTCAGGACCAATATGAAGATCTACTGAAGGAGACTGTGTCTAGTTTCCACAGGAGCATGGAATTCATGGAAAAGTCCTTTCAGGAGAATGTCTGTGCATTTACAAGAATATTTATTTAAACTGACTAGTTACAAAAGTTGGCTTGAAGTTGAAGTTTAGCTCAAGGTCAGGTCAGTTAATGAAGCAGCACCAAGAGGCAGAGGGGTTTATTGTATGTCTTGTTTGTGCAGAGAAAGAAGTTGGTGCGTAAATGCAGAGGGCAGCTGAAGGAGCACCAGAACGTTCTGGAGCAGAGACAGCAGGAACTGGAGGAGGTCACTTCCAAAAACCAGCGCTGCAGGGAGGCCTTAAAGAGAGCTATGAAAGACTTGGAAAGTGATGAGGTGAGTGCACCACAGACAGGCGCAGGAATAGGAGAAGTGCATTCATGTTTTTATTTGAGCCTACATGAAGGTTCAGGACATTTCCATTGTTACTCTTATGTAGGCATTGGGCAATTTATGGTAACCCCACATTATAAACTGTAATAGGCACAATGATAATATGCAAATGAATAAAACATCTACTTTGCTGCCATGTTGGTGACGGATATGACATCAAGTCAGAAAACCTCTTTAATCCCCCATCGTGATCTCAAACACAAACAATAATAATCAAAAGAAATAAAATGCATAAAAAGTGAAAATGAATAATGAATGAAGCAAAATATCATCATAACACAACAATTTTGAGCATGTCCATTTTACAATTTCCAAAAGACCACATGAATGCAACATTAGACCAGGCCATAGGAGGTACACAACTAATGGTGAGGGAAAGATTAGGAGATTCAATTGTGAAGTTGAAAAAGAAAAGAAAGGTCTGCTCTTTTTTTTACTCAGTTTATATGAGGGACTCACAGTCACTTGTCTCTTTTTGCGGCCTTCTCATCTCTTTTAGAAAAAACTAATGAAGCTTCAAGCCAAGCAGGCTTCAAATGAGGTCAGTGAGTCACACGTACGAGAACAACTGGAAGTGGCCCAGGACCAAAATAAAAAGCTCCGGATCAAGATCAAGCGCAGTTGCACCAAGGCTAGAAAACATCTGACTGAGCTCACTGTCCAGAGCAACGCAGCAGCCAAGAATTTGAAGAGTGTCATTGCCCAGGTGACTTCTAGAGACTGATAACAAAAAATTACATTGCATGTTTTTATTTAAGATATGGAATTAGACAGAGAACAGGGAAGTCGTAGATGGAGTCTAGGTAGGATCTCTATTTGTCAAAAGTAGTATTTGCAGCAAGCAACAAAGGTTTGACATCGAATTACTAAGCTTAGCTGTGGGGAAAAACTTGAGTATTAAACAGAAGCTTGAGTGAACCTCTGGCTCTGTGTGTTTCAGGGTGAGAGGGTTCTTCGGATGGCTACGCTCTGTAAGAAGATGGAGGAACGGCTGTTCATGACTGAGCAGAACCTGGACACAGAAGTTAGAGAGGAACTGGCCGAGGTGACACTATATGACCCCAGATTCCTCGGAGACTGATTCTCTCCTTCTGACGTTCTTGCACGGTCCTTAATTGAGTTGAATTGCATTATGATTTTGTTTGTACTGTGTTATGGAATACATTTTTAATGGTCCTTTTGTAGGTTACCAGCACTGATTTAAAACCAGCACATTTCTGGGTGGAATTAGCCACAAGAAAGACAACATATCCTTCAAGTTACCCACATAAACTCTAGTCTAGGCTTCCTAGTGTGGTATGCACTCTACCAGTTCAAAACATCTTGCAACAAAGATCTTTACGGACAATATGAGACGCCCCAGTACACCCAGTCATGAAAACATAATATAGAATAGACATTTGGACTAACAAATCGAAATTGTACGGTTGTGGTTCTGAGCTGAAATAATGTGTAATTCTGTTCTCGTCTTTCATCAGAAGTTTGAGATCCCCGAGCTGAGGCTTCTTACTCGTCTGCACAATGTTACTAGAGAGCAGCACCATGCTCTCAGACAACAGCGAAATGCATTGCTCTGCCAGAACGAGCAGCTGAAGCGCCAGAAAGAAGACATGCGCCATCACTGGGACAACATGGAGGTCAGGGGAGGTGCAGGTCTCACCCAGGGACATAAACCTACAGCACAGGGCTCTTCAAAAGTTACTACTCCCTTAAGTGGTGACGCTCCGGGTCGTGGTTCACCCGAATATCATCACTCTGATGAGAGGGAGCACACCTGGACGCAGCTCTCCAGTTAGCCTGAGGCCAGAACTCACTGTGACACCAGTGTCCACCCACATTTTCACTACAAGAAATGAGAGGGTTGTTTTCGTTACTACTACTACTACTACTTAAAATGTGACTTATGAATGTAATCATTATTTGTTCCTCCATAAAAACACATTTTAAATATTGATGCAAAAGGTTTAATTCTTGAATTAATGAGAAAAAAAAAACCTGGGTTAAAAATGTTTCTCCATGTGCACCTTTACAACAGTAAAGGCTACTTGATCTTTGTCTTATGAATGACATCCTCATGTATTAGAAGTTATTTGTACTAATTAAAGATCATGAAGGTTAAAAAAGCTCTAACTCTAGCTGCTTCATATTCAAATTAAATTAAAATGTTCTGTTAGTCTATAATACCTCTAAATCAAAATAGTGACCACTTGACAATTTGGCAATGCAAAACACTGACTTTGACTGACTGTATTTAGTTGCAAGGACATAGTTGGATATATCAAAATACCAACTTGAGCCTAAAAAAATACTGATCGGAATTTAAGTTAATTATTCACTATTGTTGGTTTTTATACTACGGTACTCATGCATCATTGCACTGAAGAAATGTGTAACCATTTATTATTGTACACTAAAATGTTTGTGGAAAACAAAGCAACATTTTTCATTTTTATTATACGTACTTATTCTTATAGAATGGTGCAAAGAAAACATAATATATTTAATTTATCATGTTTATTGATAATTCCTATCTGTATATAGCAATCTAATTTTAAGACATTTTGTTCAACAAATTCAAAAAGGTCTCATAGTTTTAAAAGTATAAATTATTTACATGTTTACAATTTTATGATAAATAGGCCACAAACAGTGAAAAGGTAAACATATTCTGGTCTGTCACAGTCCAGTGTAGAGTTCAGCCCAGAGTCAGGTCTCTGTAGAGGGCCTCTTTAGTCCACCTCCTCAATGGTGGGCCCCTGGGAGCCCCCATAGGCCTCCTGTCTGCAGCTGCCTGCAGGCGCTGCTCCCTGGTACAGTTTACTGATGATGGGGCTGCACACTTTCTCCAGCTCTTTCTGCTTGTGCTGGTATTCTTCCACCTCAGCCAGCTGGTTGTTGTCCAGCCAGGTTACAGTCTCCTCACACTTGTCCATTAGCTTCTTGCGGTCGTCCTCGCTCAGTTTGCCACTCAGGGCCTCATCCTGCACGCTGCTCTTTACACTGAACACGTAGGCCTCCAGTGCGTTCTTGGCAGAGATCTTGTTCCTCTGGCCTTCGTCCTCCTCTTTGAACTTCTCTGCGTCCTGCACCATTTTCTCGATCTCTTCTTTGCTGAGCCGGCCCTTGTCATTGGTGATAGTGATCTTATTCTCTTTGCCGGTGCTTTTGTCCACTGCCGACACGTTCAGGATGCCGTTGGCGTCGACATCGAAGGTGACTTCGATCTGAGGGACACCTCGGGGGGCGGGGGGGATCCCCGTCAGCTCGAAGCGGCCCAGCAGATTGTTGTCCTTGGTCATGGCCCGCTCCCCTTCATAGACCTGGATGAGTACCCCGGGCTGGTTGTCGGAGTAGGTGCTGAAGGTCTGGGTCTGCTTGGTGGGGACGGTGGTGTTGCGTTTAATCAGGGCCGTCATGACCCCTCCAGCCGTCTCGATGCCCAGGGACAGAGGGGCCACGTCCAGCAGCAGCAGGTCCTGAACCTTCCCGGAGGTGTCCCCGGAGAGGATGGCAGCCTGGACGGCAGCGCCGTATGCCACCGCCTCATCCGGGTTGATGCTCTTGTTCAGCTCCCGGCCGTTAAAGAAGTCTTGCAGGAGTTTCTGGACTTTGGGGATCCGGGTGGAGCCTCCCACCAGGACCACGTCGTGGATCTGGCTCTTGTCCATTTTGGCGTCCCTCAGGGCTTTCTCCACGGGCTCCAGCGTTCCCCGGAACAGGTCGGAGCACAGCTCCTCGAAGCGGGCCCTGGTGATGGAGGTGTAGAAGTCTTGTCCCTCAAACAGAGAGTCGATCTCGATGCTGGCCTGGGAGCTGGACGACAGGGTCCTCTTGGCCCTCTCACACGCCGTGCGCAGCCTCCTCAGGGCTCTCTTGTTTTGGCTCAGGTCCTTCTTGTGTTTCCTCTTGAACTCCTCCACAAAGTGGTTGACCATGCGGTTGTCAAAGTCCTCTCCGCCAAGATGTGTGTCTCCGGCAGTGGCCTTGACCTCAAAGATGCCGTCTTCAATTGTGAGGACCGACACATCAAAGGTGCCTCCTCCCAGGTCAAAGATAAGGACATTGTGCTCTCCGGAGCGGCCTTTGTCCAGGCCGTAGGCGATGGCGGCGGCAGTGGGCTCGTTAATGATCCTCAGGACATTGAGGCCGGCGATGACGCCTGCGTCTTTAGTGGCCTGTCGCTGGGAGTCGTTGAAGTAGGCTGGGACCGTGATGACGGCATTAGACACCTTGTGGCCCAGGTAGGCCTCAGCCACCTCCTTCATTTTCACCAGAACCATGGAGGAGATCTCCTCGGGGCTGAAAGTCTTGTCTTCTCCCTTGTACTCCACTCTGATTTTGGGCTTGCCTCCGTCGCTCACCACCCTGAACGGCCAGTGCTTCATGTCGGCCTGTACAGTCATGTCTTCGAACTTGCGGCCGATGAGCCTCTTGGCGTCGAACACTGTGTTGTTGGGGTTTAGAGCCACTTGGTTCTTGGCGGCGTCTCCGATGAGTCGCTCAGTGTCGGTGAAGGCCACATAGCTGGGGGTGGTCCTGTTGCCCTGGTCGTTGGCGATGATTTCCACTTTTCCGTGTTGGAAGACCCCCACACAGGAGTAGGTGGTGCCCAGGTCAATGCCGATAGCCACGCCGTTAGCAGACATGTTGAAATAGTTTATTATTCTCCTGGAGACAACAACAACAAGAAAAGTCACATATTTAGCCTAATGCAAACTAATTTATAATTTTTATTAATTTTTTTAGACTAAATTGATAAAAAGTTAATGAATAACAAAACACACCTACTAATATTTCATTATGTCCATTTTTATTATTATTAATAATTTATCCAGATGTGAAGTAGTTACTTTTCTATTTCTTTCAAAGTTAATCAGTAAAATCTTCAGCCTTTCATAAAGCCTTTAATTTCAAATCTGTTAAAAATATAATTTGAAGACTGTGTACTTACAGTAGTTAAACGCTCCGTGAGAAGACTCTTGAAGAGGTCTGTAGTCGCTGATAAGCCCCGCAGTTACTTTCGTTCTGATCTGATGCAGCTTCAGCTCCTCAGGTCTCTTATATCCTTCACTCTCTATTCTAGCTGTTTCTGGAGAGTTCCCGCCCCTTCGAGGATTCTGACCAATCGCAGCGTTCGATGTGACTACAGCGTGATGACGTCAGGTCGAAGGAGCGTCCTTTTTTCTTTTCTTTTTTTTACCGCTCGAACATTCTACTCTCTTGTGGATTCAGGTAGAAACTGAGAGAAAACACGAGACAAAGACATCCATTTGTAGTCTTTACTTGATTTAGAAGAAACTACGATGTGCTGGGACTGTATAGAACGTTTAAATAGTTAAAAAAAGACATTGGGATTGGGTGATATGTAGGAAGCACTTATATTTGAACATGTAAACCCTTTTTACAGGGTTCTTACACCTTTTCTAAGTTCAAATTCTAGCACTTTTCAGGCATTTTCAAGGTGTGTTTTTATGTTTTTCAAGCACTTTACAACTGTGGTAAATTACAGATTGACACACACATACAGTATGTATTTTTTCTCATTTAAATCCATTGTGGTTTAAAAAGATTAAATTGTTTTAGATTGTTGAATACTTTGGAGCACAGACAAGAGATAGTTCACCCAAAAATCAAAAAGATGTTAATTTATTGGATCAAGTGTTCCTTTAAGTGTCCCCTTAAGTCTTTTTACGGAAGGCTGATATCTCAAAAATGAGCTGACAGTCAGATTTTGTTTGGGTGCAGGACCAATTCTTTGAGCTACCTCAAACACAGTGAGATATGCCATTTTTTTCCACATATAAAGTGATTCTGTTGATCCACTTTTCAGCCATAATTTGTACCTCTTTAAGCCAGCGTTCTTTGAAACAGCAACCTCCCAGCGTGCTCCACCAGAGGGCGCACATCCAAAAACATGCCGATTACTCTATAGCCACACGTACGGACCTTATTTATACATTCTATGGTACGGACACGAGCGGTGGTGTTTTCTTTACGTGCACAATGCAAAACATGTTGTACTTTTCAAAGAAGAAAAGTACTCCGTAATGATTATAACAATATAAGGACCATAACACTACAACAATCCAAAATGTATAATAATCCAAAATTCGGAAGGATAGTTTTTAGTGGTTTACGTAGATGTTTGAAGGCCAGTTTAAGTCGAACTAGCAAAAGAAATGTACAGTATACTGTACTGTATAACCCCGCCTAAGGCCCAACGCTGCTGGGATAGGCTCCAGCCACCCGCGACCCCACAAAATGGGATAAGCGGTAGAAAATGAATGAATGAATGTACTGTATAATTTGTTAATTCATTTATTTTCTGTTGAATTGAGTTTTAGATTCCCTAAATCTTTTTAATAAAATATGACATCGTTTTTTGGAACATTTAGAGTCGCCTATTTATTTAAAAGTAGTGTTCCCTAGCCTACACTATAATAATAATTGCAGACGGCAACAATGCAGCATCTGGTTCCTTAAATAGCGATTTTGCCGTATCTAGTAAAAAGACTACTCAAATCCTAAGGTACCTTTGGGTTATTAGACAAGGAAGACAAGCAATTAGGAAAATGTTAATAGTTGTTGAGGTCTGGACCTGAATGCTGCATATGGCTGTGGTCCTGATGAATTCATAACATGTTGTGATTTGGAACAGATTCTGTTCCCAGTGTCCACCTGTATATTTGGGGGAACATTATAAACCGGAAATTGTGGTTATAAAGCAAATTAAACTTGACTTCTATGCCACTCAAATAACATGTTCTTGCCCTGACTTTTCAGATCTTTAGTGGGACTGCTCAGAGTCTCCACTGCTGCAGCAGTGTATTCCCCATCATTTCCTGGCTTTTCTACTCCACTCTATAGCCTGTATAATCTTTGTAAATACATTCCTGAAGTGAAGAGTGATTGAAAATTCCTATTATTTATTAATTACATATACTTACATATAAGTGTTTATAAGAGCTAAACATGCACAAAGTTTACAAAAGACATTTGGAAAGTGCAGTGTTTAGTCAAGACCATTTTAGACCAAGGAAGGGACTGAGTTAAGACCAAGACCAGTGCATGATCCATGTTTGAGATCCTAGTGAACAGCTCAAGTCCTACAGAGCCCTACCAGAGACAAGTTTTCACCACAAAACTGGCTGTGGTCTTGGGAGGTCTAAATTTATGTCCAGCAAGACAACTTTCATATTCAGACTGGGACAATCTAAATATTTTTTAACTGAACTGAAAGAAGTAAAGACGTGAATCATTTTGTTTTTGCATTATATTTCAGTAAGTATATTTTTTTGTTGTTCACTACAATCAGTGTTAAATCAGACTTAAAACAAAGCAACTAAGACTTTTGCTTAAAAGTTGTTGTTTTTAATTTTTATTATTTTTTTTGTTTTAATCAAACTATAAAAACCTGAAAGCAAATAATGCAGTTCACAGAATCAAATCAGTAACAAAAGTACACAGCCAACAAAGATTAAATTAATCTTTGTTCAGTTGTGTCTTGAATATATAAAAATAATATCCTTTTAAAGGTTTTTTTAATATAAGCTTTAAAAGCAAATTGAAGAAACTGCTGCAGCTGAAAACCTAAGTTAGACCAGGACTAGACCAGGACTAAACGAGGACTAGACCAGGACTAGGCCAGAACTAGACCAGGACTAAACGAGGACTAGACCAGGTCTAACCAGGACTGATGTGGCTAGAATATGCTGCAGTCTTGAGTCACTGTCGTTTCCGCGTCCGCCCCCGCCCCCTGGTGGCCTGAAAATACATGACAGAAAACATCTGTTCAGAACACCAGGTCTGAACCAGGTCTAAACTAGGACTAAACCAGGACTAAACCAGGTCTAACTGGGATGAATACAGTGTGAGCGGTACCTTACAGTAGAAGTAGAGGGCAGGGATGTATATGAGCTTCAACAGAATAATGAGCAGCACCCTCAGGATCAGTTCTGAATCAGAGGCTGTAACACATCAACACCATTACATGGAGACAGAGACATGAGGCCTGTTCAAACTGTTATATTACACTCTACTAAATCTGTGAAACCAGGACTAAACTAGGTCTAACCTAAACTGTCCAACTCCTAGGCCTCTCTGGTAGAGGACCAAACCTTAGAGGAAGATAATGGCCAACGAAGATGAGAGGGTATTTTATTTAGTCTGTGTATTTTTTTATATGAGGCATTAAACATGTGAGCTGTAAACCTATTACACAAAGACACAGGTTTGTAGAGAGTTACCTCCGAGAGTAAGATAGAGGGTCTGGCTCTGAGAGGAGAAGTTGTGGGAGAATAGATGGAGGTGATAAACACAGGTGTAACCCCCTCTGTGGGCGGAGCCAGCATCAGAGAACAGGAAGTGGGCGGAGTGATTGACAGCTGGTAGGGTGTGGTTCTGTGCTGGGTCCACAGAGGGAGAGATGAGCTGGAAGGAGCCTCCTGGGTACTGAGGTTGGACAGAGCATGAGACGCTGAAGTGTGAGCCCAGCAGCACCCGGAGCCCCTGTGGCTGGGCCTGGGAGACCCCGTCAGCAGAGACAGACAGGGAGATGTTTGGCCGAGTTAGTAAATCTGAAGAGAGACAAGATTGGATGAACCATCACACATGCCGGACAAGGTCTAAACCAGGACTAAACCAGGTCTAAACGAGGACTAGACCAGGATTAAACCAGGTCCTTACCAGGACTAAACCAGGACTAGACCAGCTTTTGCTGAAAGGCTGTTTATGGAATTTTTTTTAACTTCATCACAATCAGTTTCCTACAATAAAATTAAAAAAAATAAAAAATAAAAAAATGAATGAAAACACAGAATTTCTCAGCAATGACAAAGGACAAATGATCACCAAAATGTGAATCAGAAATATTCATATTTAAGAATTTAATTCAATAAACAACTTTTACCTGAACACACCACTTCCAGACCACATGTGCCACTGTAGTCTTTTTCCTGTACACACTCTCTCACTGCAGATGTCTCCTTTAAACAGTCAGATGAGACCTCCCACACAGATCTTTTAGGAAAGTCATCTCTTCTTTTTACAGAAACAGCTGAACCACAGTCTAGGTCTTGACACACAGCAGCTGCAACCTTCAGGTCCTGGTATGTAAACTGGCAAAACACTGGTCTCCACTTTCCACTATGTCTCAGCTCCACAGTCCCAGCACAGCGACTGGACTGTCCCACCAATCTGACTTGTTCTGAACAGAGACAAGAAGAAGTTAAGGGAAGAAGTACACAGTGGTATGAAATCCCACCCCTTTTTTACCTGAGCAGGTGAGGTCCACAGCTTTTCCAGAAGAGCAGGTGTTCCCTGAGCTGGACCTGGTACAGTCCATCAGAGCAGATTCATGACCCTCACACTGGAACGTCTGTCTCAGAGGAGCCCGCCCCTCTCTATAGAGCGCCCCCTGGAGGAGAGAAGGAGCCCCACAGCCCAGCTCCCTGCAGACCACCTCTGCATCCTGCAGGTCAAAGTCCTCTTCACAGACTGAGGTCCAGGACTGGTCCCAGTGAACCTCCAGTGATCCTGAGCACAGACTGGGTCCATGGAGCAGCCTCACAGAGTCTGAGGACACAGAGAGAGACTGAATAAAGACAGACACAGAGTCTGAGGACACAGAGAGAGACTGAATAAAGACAGACACAGAGTCTGAGGACACAGAGAGAGAGACTGAATAAAGACAGACACAGAGTCTGAGGTAACAGAGAGAGACTGAATAAAGACAGACACAGAGTCTGAGGACACAGAGAGAGACTGAATAAAGACAGACACAGAGTCTGTGGACACAGAGAGGACGAATAAAGACAGACATACAGTCTGTGGACACAGCACACAGCATTTTATTCTGAAAATACTGCACATTTTCACAGATAACAAATTTCTGAATGAAGACTTTAGACATTATTCAGATACAGCCTAAAGTCACATGACACTTTATAAAGCAGTCAGTCAAAGTTGGTGTTTCTGCTCTCTACGTACTCCAGTCTTTAACAAAAAGACTCTTCACTTTCACAAACAATTATCAGCTCTGTCTCTGGGCACAGCAGCTCTCCTATTGGTCAGTGGGCAGGGTTTTTCTCATCTCTGATTGGCCAGTGATTGGTGTGAGCAGATGTTGAGTTTAAATTTCACTGGAAATGTACCTTAACAAAAGTGAACTAGGTTCAGACAAATTCCTGGTGCTTGATATTTAGTTCTTTCTTAGGTCTGCTTTTTCTGGAGCTTGTTTCTGAGACTTTTTTGATTTGGAGACTATTCATATGTAACTTTTCAGCTCAGTTTACTGCAACATAATGTTTCCCAAAATACAAATACTGAAAATAAAGAGGATGAATCTGAATTTCTCACAAAGACGAATAATAACGTGAGAAAAGTACCTGAAATAATCTGGAGATGTAGCTGTAATTTAAACATTGTGAGTCAGACAGATGCTGATATTTGAGAATGTAATTTAATAAACATCTCTTTTACCTGAACACACTACTTCCAGACCATAGCTGGATATGTAGTCATTTTCCTCTACACACTCTCTCACCGCAGACGTCTTCTTTACACAGGTACGTGAGACCATCCACACAGATCTTTTAGGAAAGTCATCTCTTATTTTTCCAGAAACAGCTGAACCACAGTCTAGGTCTCGACACACAGCAGCTGTATCCTTCAGGTCCCAGTATGTAAACTGGCCATACACTGGTCTCCACTCGCCATTGTGTCTCAGCTCCACAGTCCCAGCACAGCGACTGGACTGTCCCACCAATCTGACTGGTTCTGAACAGAGACAATAAGAAGTTAATGGAAGAAGTACACAGTGGTATGAAATCCCACCCCCTTTTTACCTGAGCAGGTGAGGTCCACAGCTTTTCCAGAAGAGCAGGTGTTCCCTGAGCTGGACCTGGTACAGTCCATCAGAGCAGATTCATGACCCTCACACTGGAAAGTCTGTCTCAGAGGAGCCCGCCCCTCTCTATAGAGCGCCCCCTGGAGGAGAGAAGGAGCCCCACAGCCCAGCTCCCTGCAGACCACCTCTGCATCCTGCAGGTCAAAGTCCTCTTCACAGACTGAGGTCCAGGACTGGTCCCAGTGGACCTCCAGTGATCCTGAGCATAGCCTGGGCCCATGGAGCAGCCTCACAGAGTCTGAGGACACAGAGAGAGACTGAATAAAGACAGACACAGAGTCTGAGGACACAGAGAGAGACTGAATAAAGACAGACACAGAGTCTGAGGACACAGAGAGAGACTGAATAAAGACAGACACAGAGTCTGAGGACACAGAGAGAGACTGAATAAAGACAGACACAGAGTCTGAGGACACAGAGAGAGACTGAATAAAGACAGACACAGAGTCTGAGGACACAGAGAGAGACTGAATAAAGACACACAGTGTCTTTGATGTTGGCCTCTGTTGTGTCCAGAGACTGTCAACGAACAAGCTCATCAGGGACTGTTGCAGCCCCTCCCTCACTGTGGAGGAGCATGAGGTGAGCGCTGAGGGCTGTGAACCTGATGAAGGCTTCTGGACCTTTCGGCATCACTGGACGTGTGCTGAAGGACTGCGCAGACCAGGTGTGGGGGGGTCTTCACCAAGATCTTTAACCAGTCCTTACACCAGTCTACTGTCCCACCCTGCCTCAAGTCCTCAACCATTGTTCCCCTGCCCAAATAGCCCACAATTAGCATCATCAATGACTACAGACCAGTAGCACTCCGGTAATCATGAAGTGCTTTGAAAAACTGGTCAGTATTCAACTCAATTTCTGCCTCCCATTTACTTTTGACAGATACCAAACAGGTCCACAGAGGACGCCATCACCACCACTCTCCACTCTGTTCTGTCCCACCTGGAGCAGTCGAGGAGCTGAGGCTGCTGTTAGTGGACTTCAGCTCCACCTTTAACACCATCCTCCCCCACAGACTGGTATCCAAACTAGAGGCCCTTGGACTCTCCAACTCCATGTGCCTCTGGATTTTGAACTTACTTAAGGACCGCTCCCAGAGGGTCAGAGTAGGGTCCCATATCTCCACAGGCCTCAGCACCGGCTCCCCACAGGGCTGTGTGATGAGCCCCCTACGATACACCCTCTACACCCACAACTGCACTCCCACCCACCCCAGCAACTCCATCATCAAGTTTGCTGATGATGGTGGAGCTCATCTCTGAGGAGGACCTGACCTGGAGCACTAACACTGCACTGGTGAAGAAGGCCCAGTAGAGACTGTACTTAATCAGTCTGTGTCTGTGTTTGGTTTTCCTGTTGCACAGCTGCAGACAGAAGAGCGCTCCAGAGGGTCACCACCACAGCCCAGGATCTGACACGATTGCCTTGGAGACTATTCATTTGTAACTTTTCAGCTCAGTTTACTGCAGTAACATATTTTGAAAAATATAAATACTGAAAATAAAGAGGATGAATTGGACTTTCTTTCAAAGACAAATAATGACCTGAAAACATTAAAACCTAATTTAAACATTGTGAGATTGTGATATTTGAGAATTTAATTCAACAAACATCTCTTTTACCTGAACACACCACTTCCAGACCAGATGTGAGACTGTGGTCTTTTTCCTCTACACACTCTCTCACTGCAGATGTCTTCTCAGCACAGTTATAAGAGACCATCCACACAAGTCTCTTTGGAAAACCACCTCTTATTTTTCCAGAAACAGCTGAACCACAGTCTAGGTCTCGACACACAGCAGCTGTAGCCTTCAGGTCCCAGTCTCCAAATGAGCCATACACTGGTCTCCACTCTCCATTGTGTCTCAGCTCCACAGTCCCAGCACAGCGACTGGACTGTCCCACCAACCTGACTGGTTCTGAACAGAGACAAGAAGAAGTTAATGGAAGAAGTACACAGTGGTATGAAATCCCACCCCTTTTTACCTGAGCAGGTGAGGTCCACAGCTTTTCCAGAAGAGCAGGTGTTCCCTGAGCTGGACCTGGTACAGTCCATCAGAGCAGATTCATGACCCTCACACTGGAACGTCTGTCTCAGAGGAGCCCGCCCCTCTCTATAGAGCGCCCCCTGGAGGAGAGAAGGAGCCCCACAGCCCAGCTCCCTGCAGACCACCTCTGCATCCTGCAGGTCAAAGTCCTCTTCACAGACTGAGGTCCAGGACTGGTCCCAGTGGACCTCCAGTGATCCTGAGCACAGACTGGGTCCATGGAGCAGCCTCACAGAGTCTGAGGACACAGAGAGAGACTGAATAAAGACAGACACAGAGTCTGAGGACACAGAGAGAGAGACTGAATAAAGACAGACACAGAGTCTGAGGACACAGAGAGAGACTGAATAAAGACAGACACAGAGTCTGAGGACACAGAGAGAGACTGAATAAAGACAGACACAGAGTCTGAGGACACAGAGAGAGACTGAATAAAGACAGACACAGAGTCTGAGGACACAGAGAGAGACTGAATAAAGACAGACACAGAGTCTGAGGACACAGAGAGAGACTGAATAAAGACAGACACAGAGTCTGAGGACACAGAGAGGACGAATAAAGACAGACACAGAGTCTGAGGACACAGAGAGAGAGACTGAATAAAGACAGACACAGAGTCTGAGGACACAGAGAGAGACTGAATAAAGACAGACACAGAGTCTGAGGACACAGAGAGAGACGGAATAAAGACAGACACAGAGTCTGAGGACACAGAGATACTTAAAAAGACAGACACAGAGTCTGAGGACACAGAGAGAGACTGAATAATGACACACAGTGTCTTTGATGTTGGCCTCTGTAGTGTCCAGAGACTGTCCTCACCTGAAACACCAACAGCACAAATGAACAGGACACAAGGATTTAGGGTGAACACTCCACTGATTCACTGAACTGATTGTCCTGCTGCTTTAGAAACAGTCTACGTCAGCTACTCAGTGCCTAACGTTATATTTGTCTGTTTCTGTATGAGGCCTGGACCACCTTCAGTTTGTGACATCACAATCCTGCAGCCAATAGGGACAGAGTAATGACAGCTGGAGAATATCAAAGCTTTTACCTGAACACTTCAGCTCCAGACTGGAGGAAGAGGACCATAGGTCTTCTTTTAAACAGTTGTTCAGTGAAGGTTCTTCACAGTCATTTGCGACTGTCCACATTCGTGTTTTTGAGCCAATCTTTTTTGTTACAGAAACAGCAGATCCACAATCGAGCTCTGCACACACTCCTTTTGCCCACTTCAGAATAAAGTTAAGTGAATTCACTGTTGTCCAGCCTTGACCTCTTTGCTCCACCTGCAGTTCTCCCTCACAGCGACTGGCTCCTCCCACCAACCTTAAGCCATCAAGCTCTGGAGAAATGAGACACCAACACATCTGTTCAATTCAGATTTAACTGAGAGATTTAGCCATTTGTGTTTAATGAAAGCACTGTCTGAAGATGTTTTTGATGTGAGTCCACTGATGGAGCGGTGTGCTGTCCTGTGTCTGCTGCAAACTCTGTCAAATTTTGGCCCTAACTTTGTCTGTTTACAGTTGTCTTTAGTTGGTTTTAGTTGTTTTCTGAGACAGATTAATGGAGCTATATTCCTGCACTCCTCTGTTCAGAGAAAGAATCTTAAGATTAAGAAGTGTGATTTTAGCAGCTTCACTTTTTCTGTGCTCAGTGCAAAAGGTGCTTTACAGACACAAATCAAAATGGCTGCCTGTCACTTCCTCTTCTCTCTCAATGTGGCTGCAGTGACTGACAGCATCAGAGAAAGTTGAAAAATGACTTAACTGGAGCAGAAATCCCCTGATTCTCTCATTTCACTCAGCTGCATTACTGTTTAGTTAATAGTGGAATTTTCTTTTTTTTAAGTTTTAAGTTGCATTTCATTTGTGACTGTTACTACATTTGGTATCTGGTATAAAATTAACTTACTCCCTTTAGTTTAAACAAAAATAAGACATTTTATTATATTTATCATTTTATAACTGATTTAACTAATAACTGATACGGGTAAGTTGACAGTCAGTTAGTCATTGATTTTCCTTTATTGTGTTTTTGTTATTGTTTGAAGAAGCATATTGTATGTGGTTAACTAGTTAATGCCTATGATATGTACATGTGTTATAATAGTAGCACAATGAATGAATTTAAATATGGTCAAATTATTGAACAGAAGTTTTTTTTTTTTATTATTATGTTAAACATAAGTAAAGTGCAGTAAATCGCATTTTGAATTGAAAGCTTTTAACCCTCAAATGCTGTGGAAAAAAAGAACATGCACATCACAATTTTTCTGAAGATCATGATTTCAATTTCATCATGATTCATGTTTATTTTTTGAACCACGCTGGACCCCACCTCTGTTGGCTCCTGTCCTCTTGTCCTCAGCTCATCAGAAAGCATCATCTTTCGCTTTTTTTCTCATCAAAATAATTTTCCACTTTTCTTTGTCAAAGGACTATTATTTTATTTCATTTATTTAACCTATAAATTGCACTCTTTATTTATTCATTCTCCAAACTTAAATCTCATCTCTTTATTGAATTTGGTCAAAAAGAAACACTGTTCTCCATGGTTCATGCGTAAGTGTGTTTTTTCCTCTTCTTTATGAATCAGTGATAGGCCTTTTGAACTCATCTAAAGTCAAATTAAGCTTTTATTGATAATAAATTGGTGATGAAATTAAATGCATTTGCTGAATTAAAATCTTTTTGGTGCAATAGTTACTGATCAAAACAATGTTTGTGAGAAAGAGAAATTATGGAAAACCTTTTGAGTGACCAGAGACAGAAGAGCACTGTATAAACTGAACCAAAGTGGAACAGGTTCAGACAAAAAGATTTACTTTTTATTTTGTGTCCATCATTAAATATAAATGCATCTGTTTGACTTTGAGTGTGTTTCTTTACCTGAGCTGGAGTCTGCAGCCAGGATCACTGCACCGAAAAAAAAAAAAAAAAACAGGTCAAAAACACACTCAGACTGATTCAACAAAAGCTGATTTTGTAAAAGTGCCTGTTTCTGTCACTCCTCCCAGAGATTTGATCATTTTGAGAGAAACAGGAAACTCACAATCACCAAGTTTGATCAAAGTACAGCTCAACTCTTTGTGGTTAGGTTTTTAAAATAGTTTTTTTTTAAAAATAAAATGTACATTTATTTTATTGCATACAACATATACATTCACTGGCCACTTTATTAGATACACCTGTCCAATTGCTTATTAACACAAATTGCAAATCAGACAATCACATGGCCGCACTTCAATGCATTTAGACATGTAGACGTGGTCAAGTTCAATCCGAGCATCAGAATGGGGACGAAAAGAGATTTAAGTGACTTTGAACATGGCATGATTGTTGGTGTCAGACGGGCTGGTCTGAGTATTTCAGAAACTGCTGATCTACTGGGATTTTCACGCACAACCTCTCTGGGGTTTACAGAGAATGGTCCGAAAAAGAAAAAATATCCAGTGAGTGGCAGCTGTGTGGACGAAAATGCCTTCTTGATGTGAAAAGTCAGAGTAGAATGGCTAGACTGATTCGAGATGTTATAGTCACACACATCGAACCTTGGAGAAGACGGGCTACAGCAGCAGAAGACACCGGGTGCCACTCCTGTCAGCTAAGAACAGGAAACTGAGACCAAAATTCACACAGGCTCATCAAAATTGGACAATAGAAGATTGGAAAAACGTTGCCTGGTCTGATGAGTCTTGATTTCAGCTGTGACAATCAGATGGTAGGTCTGGTATTGTTGCTGACCATGTCCATCCATTTATGACCACATTGTACCCATTGTCTCCTGATGGCTACTTCCAGCAGGATAATGCACCATGTCACAAAGCTCATATCATCGCAAACTGGTTTCTTGAACATGACAATGAGTTCACTGTACTCCACCTCCAGATCTCAATCCAATAGAGCACCTTCGGGATGTGGTGGAACAGGAGAATCGCATCATGGATGTGCAGCCAACAAATCTGCAGCAAGTGCGTGATACTATCATGTCAATATGGACCAAAATCCCTGAGGAATGTTTCCAACACCTTGTTGAAAGTATGCCACGAAGAATTAAGGCGTGTATCTAATAAAGTGACCGGTGAGTGTAATCTTCAATTTGTGTCCAAACTGTTCCCATCTGAGTTCAGTCTCTGACTCAGATCTCAGTAAAGCCCACAGCCCCTTTTTTTTTACATGAACTTTCTTTTCAGAGTAAAAGCCCTGTGTGCACCAAAAAGCTTAAGTCTTGTATTTTGAAGCTGACACAGGAAGTTTCCAGCAGAAGCTTTATCAAACTGAACAAACACAGCCCAATAAGAGACGATTCATTTGATTTAGTAAAACTCACACAGTTGAGTCTGAAATAAAAACTCTGAAGAAGTTCTGTCCTGTTACTTCCTGGTTTCTTTCAAACAAACGCTCACTAATGTAAATAAATAAGTCAATGGCGTCATTTCTGACCTCACTGTTTGAACATTTTTTTATGTTTTATCCACATTTCTCTGACTTTTACTTTCATTTCCCTCAGTCTCATCAGTGTCAGCGCTCAGAGCAGGATCTCCATGGTGCCACCAAAAGAAACAAAGTGAGCTGAATGAGTCCTTACCGAAGCTGCAGAGGGACACCAACACCGCCAGCACTCTGTGGGCCATGGTCTGGGTCTGGTCTAGCTCTGAGTCTGGTTTGAAGAGGATTTTAAACCAGACTCGGACCTAAACGATAAACAGATAAGAGTGTATCAGTTCACTCTTATCTGTTTATCGTTAGTGGCTGCTGCGTGTTTCTCTCTGATCACACTCTACTCACACGCACTAATAAGAATTAAAATATTCAGTGACTTACTTTTCTTGTAAATCTTGTAAAATATCATAAATAAAGTCATGTTGTTCCCTGTCAGCTTCCTTTCTGAGTAAGACGGCTGCTGACCGTGACCGTTTGCAGGATTTTAGAAAGTCAGGTCCCAAAAGAGCTTCTCAGGAGGATTGAGGACATGCCAAAAACATGGAGAGCCCCACCTACAGAAGGCCCTATAACAGGCCTCGAGACATATACCACTGTGTTTTTAGAGTGAGCAAGTGACATTTGGAAGAGTTAGCGTGTGCGGTAAACAACTTTACACATCTTCCTTATATCTCATCTCTTTTTGCCTTTATCTGACACGAAACAGGGCAAGAGGCAGGAAAACAACTATCTTTCAAGACACGAGGCAATGCTCTTTGCGTGTGTTCTGTAAAAAGGCTAAGGATTCAGTTTTTTGAGTTTTTGAGAGAAAAAAATAAAGTTTGGTTTAGCTTCAGAATTAGCATTTTGCTCTTTGTAGCTTAGTTTTTCAGTAACCAGTCTAAGCAGTCATTAATAAACTGACAGAGGCCCAGTGCATCATGGGAGCATCTCATGATGAGTTTGGAGCAGGTTCCACAGAGAGGAGCTCGACACTACAGGCACTGTGATCTGTGGAGTTGGTTTGTTTTCTCTTTTCCCAGTTTAGATAAATGTCAATATTTCAATAGCCTATTTTTTTTTTTGCATTTTTCCTCCCATTTCCTTTGTTTTTTTCTGTTTTATTTTTCTTGTAGAGTTTTACCCTCTTATGTTTACATATATCACTGGTTCATGTCCGGGTGCCCCCTTGTCCTTCATAATATGCACTTTCCCCACTGTGGGACCACCAAAGGTTTTCTTATTATTATTTACATGTAAATATTGTCACCTCTATGTTTGTAAATACACAAGTATTTTTAATTAACTGACCAAAAAAAGAAGGTCAATACAAATTCAAGGTAAAATTATATTAAAAATAACATTTAATCTGTGTAGTAGTATAATCTGTCCCTTTATTTTAACATTATTTACAAAACAAATACAGTCACTCCAAGTTTCAGTTCAGTTGATGTCATTCATCAAATTACACTGAACAAAATTATAAACAACATAAACACTTTTTTTCTGAACTTCACAATATAGAGTATGATTTAAAAAAACAGAAGGATTTCTGTCTGACACTTGTATCAGAATGTGCAGTGTGGTCAGTGAAAAGGTGAATGCAAGTGTGAACAGAGTTTAGCTGAGTCCAGTTAAACTGGTCCAGTCCCTGGAGTCTCCACTGGAGCTGCTCTACGTCTGTCGAGGAGAGAGTTCTAGTCTAGGTTAAACCCTAATAAGACAAGACAGAACCAGAGCTAGTCTTTACATTTATTGTGCAGAGAGACTAGACATATAGCTGTAATTATGAAAACAATTGGCAACTGGAGTTATTTTCTATGGCTGTAAGGAACAGTTCATGTGTTTGCATCAATTATTTCAAAATCAGGCACAAGCTCTTTTTTATAAAATAGCACAAACCAGTGCAGTAGAGTAGTGGGGAGTAGTTTTAGTTTCTTTATTTGTTATTGAGTTTATTGAATTGTGTCAAAAATGGAAACTGTGAGACTGAAGCAAACGGTTTTTGATTCTAATCACCCAGTGTCTGTTGTGTGTTGTGTCTGATATTTAAGATTCATTTATTGTAAAACAAGCTAAGAGACTGAGATTTGATGAGTCTGATCCAAAACAGACATAAATACTGAAACATTTACTAGAGCAGCTACGAAGAGAACAGTCATAATAAAATATATTCATCAAATATGAATAATATGACACAGATTTACAGCATTAATTTTCCCATCAGGACTTACAGAGCCTTTCTACAGTTCCTCACGGCCTGCTGATGGATCTGCTGATGGACCGAGCGGTCGTTTAACTCTGTCAGACAGTGGAAGATGTTGATGCTTCTGTCGGGAGAGATATTGCCTGTGTTCATCTTCTTCAGGTTATTGATGACTCTTTGTCTTGTCTCTGAGTCGTGTTGAACCCAGTAGAGCTCCCAGAAGTCCCTGGTTGGACCCCAGAGAGAGGCCATGAAGGAAGCGCACAAACAGGTCCAGGTGGCCGTTTGGACTTGGAGAGACTCCTCCAAGGCTTTTCTGAGGAAGATGTCTAGTGTTGAGTTATGTTTCCAGCCTCTCAGAAACCTCTTGAGTTTCTCTGTGTTCTTGTTGTTGTTAAAGCAGTGGTTTCTGTAAGTCTGCACCAACAGGAAGTGTGTGTACATGTCCGTCAGGGTCTGGGGTAGTGGTCCTCTCTGCTCAGTTCCAAACATGTGGTCCAGGACTGTGGCTGTGATACAGCAGAAGACTGGAATCTGGCACATGATGTTGAGGCTCCTGGACGTCTTGATATGGGAGAGGACTCTGTCACACAGTTCTTCATCTGTGAACCTCTTCCTTGAATCAGCCATGATACGAGTAAAAATCTCATGAGTAGCCAGCAACTATTTAGTTTATCTTCAGAACAGAACAGTCTTACTTTGTAAAGAGCTGTGGATGTGCAGTCTTTGTCCACACTGGGGACAGGTGTGTGGTGAACCAGACTGGTCCCAGTTTGAAGAGAAACACTGTCTGCAGAACCAGTGTCCACAGCTAGTAGAGAGTGGATCAGTCAGGACGCTCTGACACAGACAACAAGACGATGAGCGACCAGGACTCTCTCTGTGGACATAAACACATCCATTATGACAGCTTTACAAAGGTCATAACCAGGTCCATGCTTTTGGACAAAAATACTGACCCCTCCATTTCACCTGTTTCTGGAAATGGATCATATTCTGTATTATCCTCTCACTTTTAATCCGAGCTGAAAGAAGAAATTAGAACATAGTTATTACTGACAGATAAAAACTCAGTTTCTTAACAGCTGACAATAAACATGGCAGTTCCTTTGGGCTGAATGTGTCCTGTCAGCAGTGTTACACAGTTTTCATTTTAAACTGTGATACAGAGATGGCAGTGGTTTAGTGAATATATGTACACTGATCAGCTGATGATGATGTAAATATAAATGATATTAGTGCATCACTTACAGCAGACTCTGTGAAGCTCCAGGTTCATTACTGATGTCTGGAGGTGGGTTCATGGACCAGTCGCTCTTCAGAGACATTCCTGGGTACTGGAGACACTGCTCTCTGTTTGTGACACTCAACTCTAAAACAACATGATTTTTTGTATGGTGTGTGTTAATAAGCAGCAGTGAGCACTTCCTGTTCAAAAACACAGACTTTAGACTTCGGCCACAATATTCTTATTTTTGGGATTGAGCCTCAGTTAAAGCAGTTGGCTCCATGAATGTGTCCCGTATCAGTGTTCTTAAATCATGATGGTACTCACTGTGTTGTCAAGATGGCTCGGTGCTGCCATCTGGAGGTTCCTTCATGAACAGACCGCTCTCTTTATTATGGCTCTGTGAAGACTGTGGCTCCTTCATCTAAACTGACATTCATGTCTCAGTCTGTGAACGAGACAAACCACAGTGAGCTCTGAGCATTATAATAAAGCACCTTATGAATAATTATCACAGAAATTAAACAGAGGCTCTAAGGTCTGATAAATGACAGATTTTATAGAGAGGCTTTATTTCTTTGATCAAACTATTTTAACAGTTTAGTTTCAAAGCCTGTTTGACTCAGCACTGGTTTAACACAAACTATTTTAATTGTAGAATATGTACCATTTAGTTTGGAGTAAATCCTTTAAATTATCATATTCTTAACAAGTTGGTTTTAAAGTGTGTTCATATTCAACAGCAGCCTGAACAGTTTCCGTCCAACTATTAAATAGTCTCAGTTTCTTCATCAGACTTTTTATTTTATTTTTTTTACTTTATCTCTCTAGTCTTTTCTCTAAACATTGGTGGTTTAAGTCTCAGTAAAACAGCCTGGACGGCCATGATTCACAAACAGATCTGTTCTGAGCCAACACTAAACAACAGGAAGTAACGCAGTGGAAATCCAGCGCAGGAAAAGTCAGCAGCGGTCTGTCCTCTGCTCTCTGTAACAGTCCACACTGAGTCAACAGGCTTTAATAAAGTCAAATAACACTAATGTCACACTCACCTCCTCAGACCAGGCCAGACCAAAGTGGAGCCTGCCTGATACTTTCACTTTATGTTTGACAACTGTCTCAGGTGAGATCAGCCCCTTCCTTCTGGATTTTATAACAGTCAAACTTGTTTGTCAATTTTCCTAATAATGTCAGTATTAAAAACAGAAACATAACCAAAATAATAGAATCACTATAACTTTATTAATGTAATAGACTTGTGTCCTGCCTCTGAACAGACATTATTGTACAGTTAATAGTTCAATTTATCAATTCAAATTCAAACATAATGAGACTCCCACAGAAGACCTACTATATATATAAATATCAACTGAACAGACTTTTTTGTTGTTGTAATTGTTTAATACTGCTGGTTTGTATCACACTGAATAAATGTTTATTAAATTTTACTTAACGTTACTTACGTTAATTACTTAATATTGTGAACCACACAACTGTAGAATAATCATGTTTCAACACAAAATTATTAATTTATTACATTTAATCCAGCATTTTAATTACAAATATTTTTTGTTTAACAGACTTTTTTCAATAAATACCAAAAACAAATATAAGAAGGTCATAATTGTCACACCATTTTAAAAGTATAAATTATTTACATGTTTACAATTTCATGATAAATAGACCACAAACAGTGATAAGGTAAACATGGTCTGTCACAGTCCAGTGTAGAGTTCAGCCCAGAGTCAGGTCTCTGTAGAGGGCCTCTTTAGTCCACCTCCTCAATGGTGGGCCCCTGGGAGCCCCCATAGGCCTCCTGTCTGCAGCTGCCTGCAGGCGCTGCTCCCTGGTACAGTTTACTGATGATGGGGCTGCACACTTTCTCCAGCTCTTTCTGCTTGTGCTGGTATTCTTCCACCTCAGCCAGCTGGTTGTTGTCCAGCCAGGTTACAGTCTCCTCACACTTGTCCATTAGCTTCTTGCGGTCGTCCTCGCTCAGTTTGCCACTCAGGGCCTCATCCTGCACGCTGCTCTTTACACTGAACACGTAGGCCTCCAGTGCGTTCTTGGCAGAGATCTTGTTCCTCTGGCCTTCGTCCTCCTCTTTGAACTTCTTTTGAACTTCTCAGCCCTCATTTTCATAACTAATTAAAATTGTCCTTAGTCAAGGGCCGTGGAGCCATGTTGCTGTTCATTAATTAAAGAACATGTGACGTGATGCAGACAAATGCGGTATTAAATTTGTTTACATGGCTTTTGTCTTTTTGATTGCTGAGTCTTTGCTATGGAGGCGTGTTGCAGATCTCCATGTGATGTTCTCCACTGCAGTCATCTCCATGTTAGGACGCACACTGTATAAAAAACAGATTAGACTGTAGTTACACAGAAGGGGTTTCAAGCATGATGAGTGAAAATTACATAGAAGCAATGTTTAAATTTAAGTAAATGCTATTCCTAACGTGTCCACTGGGGGTCGCACTGTTTTAGTAAGGGTAGCAGACATAACACAACACAGGGACACAGAACTAAAAAGCAGATAGCAATAATGCAGCATCTCGTTGCATGAATGGCGATTTTGCCTTAATCTTTTGGTGTTTTTTATACATTCTATGGTCTAATCGAGCAGCGAGCACTTCAGATCAACCAGTCTAATAAAAAAGTTAGGACACGCCCCCTCATTAGCATTTGGTGACGGTAATCTACAAATAAATGTGGAAATAAATAAAAGAGTAAATTAACATAAGCATAAATAGATAAATAAATGTAGAAATAAATGCAAATGGAAAATAAATATAGGGATTTATTTTGTTATTTTTAACCAACATGCAGCATACATATTTATACATATTTTTAATTTTATTTCAACATGTCTTGTCCTATTTAAATACATTTTTGACAAAGAGCATATTTATTTATTTATTTATTTATTTATTCAATTATTTATGTATTTATGTTTCATTTATGTATTTATTTGGCAGTTTTGTTCTTCCAAACATAGCTCACCACTAGGGCGCAGTCTAATGCCGTGGATTGGTTTCTGTTGCGCCTTTTTATGAACTTGTTAGAAACAAATACAAAACAAAACAAAAAAAATCTGTGTATTACATTTTTTATTTGACATTTTCATACAGCTATTTGTCTATTTCTGATATTAGTTGTTAATTAGTGTTTAGATTTTGTCTACTTACATTACTTCTAATTAGAATTTAATTTATTTTGTGCTATTTAGAATAAATTCGCTTATGTTTACTTTTCATAGTAATTTGTTTAGTTTAACCATCATTGTTTATGGTTTAGCACATAAGATTTACTTGTTTTGTAGTATTTCTCTTTGTTATTTGCGTAAACTATGGCACATAGCCTCAGGACCAGAATGCACCTGGGTGGGCCTATGTTTTCTTTTTTACCAGTCATTCAGACAGCCACGAGCAGTAGATGCAAAATGTGTTTGTTTGCCAGCAAAAGACCGGAATAAAACTCACAAAACACATACTCTGACATTGATAATGGATTATTTTGACTGCGTAAACCACAACCTACAGTGCTTTTTAGTGAATATTTGAGTTATGTTGGAGTTAAGTTCCATTGATTTTTATTTTGTTTAATTTTTGACAAATATTCACCACAATTGCTATCAAACACACATGTTACTAGACAGGGCACAGAGTTATGTGTATCGACTCAGTGGTGGCACAAATATTCACTGACCCGTAACTTCACACGGACTGAATTCATCTATCACCTAATCTGTTCGCACATGCAGTGAAAGCGGAGGGTGTTTAAGAGCGACTCGTCTGCCCTGTGATAAAGAGATATTTGTTCCTGTGGTTACATAATGACCAGCGGGTTGTGAGCTAACACAGAGGTGAAGACAAGCCACATAGCACTCTCCCATACTCCACTACACTCCAGGCATTCACTCACTGTGTCTCACTCATTGTACAGTCACAAGACACATACTGTGCACACATAACCAACAAATGAATAGAAATGGGAATGTATTTTTTCTTAGCATTTAATAGCATTTACATTTAAATCAACCTGGTACATTTGTCTGTCTGCAATCCTTTTAAACTATGTAAACACACTAATGCAAACAAAACCAGTCATGAAAATAAACCACATTATTTACATTCAGTTTGCATGGGAACTGACAAAGACAAGGGTGTGCCACAGACTCAGCATTTGAATGGAAAATCAGCACTTTTTTCATTGTTTTAATTACCGATATGTAAATATAATAGATTTATGAATGACAATTGTGTTTTGCAGATTGGCGGAAGCAGTGTAAATGATTTTGGATTGAGGTCTGCAGCTTGGTCAGCATATGTTAAGGCCATCTGTTATTGGAAACACAAGCACAAATCATTTGCTTATGTCCGATTCCGACCTGAATAACATGATACAGCCAAATAGCGAATATCTAGAAAGAAAGGAAATTAAAATGTTTTCGTTGTGCTTTGGATGTTGTTTTACCTAAAGCAGCCTCATAGCTTAAAGCTTATTCATAAAAAAAATTACCTCATGGCTCGCAATGGCCATGGGTTTCCAATTGAACTGCACTGGTTATCAACAAACTGGGCAACAGAAAGCTTTACTATCATCCCTAGAATCATAAAGATTTTTTGTTTGTTTGCAAAGAAATCAAAAGACGAAGGCAATGAATAAAATTTGATTTAAAGATTGAATACAGAAAAAAAATTCTTACAAAGATAATCTGAAAACCTCATTAGTTTCATTATTGTATGTTTTGAAGGGTCAATATAAACGTAAAGATATGTGAGTAGTATAAGAAGCATAAAAAGACCCATATGTTGTTCTAATTAGCACTTAGTTATTTGCTCTTATTAAAAATAGTCATATTATGGTTCACACATTAGCAGTCACATATGGGGCCCACAGTAACAAGTGGCATGACATACACTGCCCCGAGGGGTGGGAAGCTGATATGAGAACATGAAGACAGCTGGGGACATGACTGGTTGGCTAATTTGTTTATCCAGATGAGTCAGACATTTTTCCTCTGTGTGCTATAGCTGTGTGAGGAGGAGGTTTAATGAAATCAGCACATGTACGGTGGCTGAGAAGGGTTATTTTAGGGCATCTTCAGAAAGCACCAGTGGAAACACCTGCAGGTTAAGAAAACATGCTGAGTTTGACTGCACCTGCACCTCTCACAGTACACAGCATAGAAACACACTGAAAGACATAACACACTATTAGAGAAAACATCACTTGTCAGTTAACAACAAGTAACAGCTCACTTGTGTTAGAAAAATACAAGTGGCATTTTTTGACTGACCATAAATACAGTGGACAAATGAAGAGTGACATCGCTCAAACAGTAAACATAACTAGGAAACTCATGAACAAATCTTTGAAGCCATTTCTGCTGTTGGTAAAAGCAGCCTTCTTCACAATTACCAGTGTTGGGCTTTAATGGTATAAGGTGTGATTAGTTTTTGGTCTTTTTGGTGACATCCAGTACCAGAAACATGCGTGTGATTAGTTTGACTCCACTCTGGGCAATTGTAGGGAAAACAAGAATGGAACTAAAATTGCAGAAATGTTGCAAACCTTATGAAAAAAGAAAATACATCTTCAGTAAATGAAAAGTGCTGTCATTGTCGCTGATTTGCTGTGAATTGTTCATGTGCCTCTCAAGGACACAAAATTAGCAGATAAAACCAATCAGACCAAAGTGTCATCATTAGTTTACTAAGTAGTATTCCTCATTTTTTTGTCAATTATACCACTGACACAAGAATGGGTTCCTTTTTTCCCCTGTGTACCATTCTTTCTGTAAACAGTTTGTATGGAGCATTACATGTCTATTGTTGCTATTTAAAGAGTGCTAGATTGAGAGGTATACCTTCTGAGCTCATAGCTGTTGTTAATTCTGCTGTCAGTTGTGCAAACATGGAGTTATGTGACATGTGATTATGGTTCATGTCAAAATGTGTGTGACTCTCCTAGACCTCATACTAGAGTTTGTTTCCTCCATGTTGTTTTCTGTCGAGCTACTGGGTCTCTAAAATAAGGCAAAAAATCCTCCCAAAATCTCTTAAAATATTGATACATGGTGCAATAATCTACTCATGGACCTCCTTAAAACACAAGAAATGTGAAAAAAAACAAAAAACAAAAAGATGAAATGTGACTTTTTTGTGTATTCTAGTTTCCTCTTTGTGCTTACTGAGTCCCTCTTTTTTACTGTTGCACCATCACTTTTATGTCCCCAAGTAATACTTTATAAGCTATAATGATACTTATAATTTATACTACTACGTACACTGCTACAGGGCATCTGTGTTTTGCAGGTGTTATTTGTTGTGTGTTTCTGCCTTTGCAGGTGTTTGCAGTGCAGGTGTTGTCAGACGGATGAAGATACTGTACTTTCTTCATTCACAGGTGTTGTGTGTTTGGAAACTGCAGTGTGGAGAGTTTTTTGAACCACGGTACAGTGCATAATAGAAGACTGCTAAGTAGACATTAGACAGTGAGGCAAAAACCTGAGTTAAAAACAAAGGAGATTGTTTTTAAGATTGTTTTTTTGCCCCTTCTTTGGCATGATTCACAGTGGACATTTTACTTGAATTGTAAATGAATGATGTTTCTGTCTTTTGGCTCGTTAACCCACATGAAAGCAGGAAACATGTAAGAATCTTATGCAACCTGTTTGTGTGGCAGCAGCAGATAACCAGGACACATTCCCATCCATCGGAGCGCTCCATATTACATCAATGCAGGCGTCTCGACCAGCTGGGAATGAGTATTGGCACACATGCAAAATCACAGACATGCAAATACCATAGGCCTACATATAAAGCGCTTATGTAAATCCTTGGCTTGGGTTTGTCCTTAAAGCAGGCCACACAGAGCCATCAGTCAATCCCCACAGGCGTAAAACTATACTGTTCATAATTCTAATAATAAAACACTGGTATGCCCTGGTTTATGAATCCATTTTAGGGATGCTTCCCCCATACCTTTGACATTACTCAGAGCACAGTCTGCGCTCACAGGATGTTTCCTGGAAGAATGTGGAGCATATGCACGTTGTGACCCCAGTTGCATGGCTGCGTGTTGTTGTCTCTCAACCATCCTTCCTATCTCTGTCACTGTCAATAAAGAATGAAAAATCAAAAATATATTATAGTTTTAAGAAATAATAGAAAATAATGTATAGCCTTGCTAAGCATTTAATCTTTTCACAAATGGGCTTGTGGGTAGAAACATCAGGTTGGAGTTGTTTTGCTCTGCCTTCAATATAAAAATTGATTAGCTTTATAATTTGAATCAGGTATTTTTCCAGGTTGATTTGCAACTTGAAATTTAGTTCAGGCGTACTAACCTAATACTGCATACTACACATAATTCAAATGATAAACTCAGACAAGCCTTTACACAGTTTACAGTTTAGTGTTGCCTCGGAAATACAGGCCGACCAAGTGCACAGCTGGTTTATCCACATTCTTCTTCTGATTGGATGGAAATTTCTTACTTCTGCAACATTTTTTATCTTCATTTAAAACCCCTTCTTCTAACTCTGCCTCCTCCACCAAACACTAACCTCCATGAGTGTGGATTTGGTCCAAGGATTTATTGTGACGCACACTGCTCTTGGTCTTGACCCAGTCTCCATCCATCTTCTTCCACTGATCCGGTTCACTCACTCTCAATCTTTTTCTTGTCTTGTCTCAACATCCCCAGGTCTCAGACATAACTTGGTCTCTGTCAATAGGGTCTAGACTACAACACTAATAGGATTAATAAGGTTTTCTGATTCAGAATTAATGTATAT
>CM072152.1:6514882-6550437 GCA_036850595.1 Rhyacichthys aspro
TAAAGGTTTCAATAGGAATGACGCAAATCCCTGACCTGTTCACTGCCCCTTGGCCTGGACCTGATCGGTTGTACTCTGGCTGTGTGGACTCTACACGCCTTTGCTGGCAGTGGGACAAGTCGGCTCAGCTGACAGAAGGCCAGACACATCAGAGATCCCTGCCACAATTCTGCAGAGGTTATCCCTTGCATGATCTAATATTATAGAATGACGTTCTTTTATTGTATTGCATAGAACAGTATACATACAGTACATGTTGTGTTACAATCTTTATCCAGTCCACAAAATAAATTTCTTTTTTAATTACCTGGAAATTCTGGTCATAGGTATAAAAATTTTTTAAAAAAACAGATGAAAATGAACAAAATAGACACAAATATATATATATATGTATATATGGTATGAGTACAAGTAAAAAAGTAATAGTGTAAAAATATAAATATGACATGGGAAACTAAAAAATTTAAAATTTACATCTATAATCATTTATAAACAACCCATGACAATTCTAAAGGATCGGATCATGGTTTAGGACTAGCCATGCTATGACCCTTTTATTTGAAACTTCAGAAAAAGTTAAGATTAAATTAAAATACTTCGTGTTTTATAGTTTGTTTGTTTTTCCTTTTTGGTTAATTACTACTACAAGTAATATCAATAAAATGCATGCAATGCAATGAGTGAAAATCTTCACGATGGACTTGGTGAAAAAATCATATACCCAACCCTGCCGAAACCCGGGATCGAACCAGGGACCTTTAGATCTTCAGTCTAACGCTCTCCCAACTGAGCTATTTCGGCGGATGAAACATAAAACGTTCCCTAACTCAATTTGTATGTGTACATAATCGTGAATAAATGAACTAAAAGTATAGAGTACAAACTCGTGCCGTCTGCCGGTTCAGACAGTTAATCCAAGTTTTCATCATCGTTTCATCATCGTTGAAAAAGAAAAATAACTAGGGTAATTTGGCACATAAAAACGCCACAGTTAGGCTACTATTGTGTTTTTATGGAGGCTGAGTAACGACAAAACTAACTGTATAGAAGGTGCCGTAAATCTACAGTCGAATTACAACATTTTCCCATCGCTTTCTCGGAGCTCTGAAGCAAATATGAAGTTTCGGCCCATCATTCTTCAGCCAGTCACGTTCCCACGGCTATAATTCGAAAACCAATCGCACTGCATTGTCCGTCTTTCAAAAAGCCAATCAAATATCGACCAAATACTGACGGTCCAATCAAATTACTAACTAATTTTTCAACCCGCCCTCAGGTCGAACCTTTTCTAGTAGCATAGCGCCATCTAGTGTCTATTTGGGGCATCTTTACAAAACGACAGCTGTTAAAATCTTACTAATAAATCAAATATTATTATTGTTGTTTTCTTTTTGATTTTGCATGTTTATTTTCGTGTTTTTTGCTCTTTTTTTGTTCTTTAAACTGTTCATCCTTTTGCACATTTACATTTTCCCATTACACTGAGAATAACTGGACCCCCTTCTGCTCGGAGTGTATTTTTGGGGTTTGCCATCACTGCTGCAATTTTTTTGCAAATTATAAATTATATTTATTACAACTTGGATTATGAGGCTTTACCTGAAAACGTTGTTAACAGTGTGTTATTGGGTTCTTCTTTTTTTTTTTGTGCCTTTTGACAGAGATGTAATACCACATACGAACAGTAGAGGGCGCCACTATACTGGTTCTACATACAGTAGAAGAGTCAGTCAAGGTGCTGCCCAACCTTTTCCCAAAAGTACCTCTTTTTGATTTAGACATAGACATCCTCTCCTTTTAAGTAGATTTTTTTTTTTATACTGTTGGGTGCCTTTTTTTTTAGTTTTTAGCTTTGAAATTTATTAAGACGAAAACAAAATTGAAGTGCAAAACCTTGTGTACATGTTTTTTACATGCTACAACTAGGTTTAGCAGGTTGTGAATTAAACTAGTATGTAGCAAGAGTGTGTATCAGTGTTTTATCATTATTTCCACAACAGTGTTCCAAAGTTAGATAATGATCTTATTTTGTCGCTACAGAAAAAAGAATCGCTAGAAATGGGTTAATATGGTAAGGAATACCAAAACAACACGGCTAAGTAACAAACTAACGCTTGAGAGACGCTAAGAAACCTAAGAGAAGACAACTGGTTTGCTACAAGAATTTTGGTTGTCATTTATTATGATTTCAAACAGGAAGCTGAGGCACTAGCCATGTTATAAAAAAGTTTTTTTTCCACACCAGCCTAAATCTTTCCCACACTATTTACAGTAAGTGTTTGTTTCTGCCGGAATCTGCTAGTTCACCAAAGCGTCTGGTGACTTTCACAAACTCTTCGAAAACTGGTGATGCAGAAAGAGGGCGGGGCTTTGAGTCAGGAACCAATCAGAGTGCAGTCCGCTAATAGCGCTAACTAACGCTTAACTCGAGGGCACAGTGACTGGCTTTTGGAGTTGTTTTTATCTGTTAGCTCAGTCTGATGGAGCTCCACGGTCCTGACGCAGAGACATGACGCTGTGGACGAGCGCGTCTGTGGCTCTGTTCAGGCGCCACTGGAGACACACGGTCACCTACTGGAGCGTGTTCTTCAGCTTCGGCCTGTGCATCGCCTTCCTGGGGCCCACCATCCTGGACCTCCGCTGCCAGACGCACTCCACGCTGCAGCAAATCACCTGGGTCTTCTTCTCCCAGCAGTTCTTCCTGCTCGTGGGCAGCACTTTGGGAGGCTTGTTCAAGAGAACGTGAGTCTGACTCTTATAGTGCTTTACAAAGTCTAGGCACCAAAATGATGAATTTTATACGAACAGGGAAGCACAAGTTAGGTAAAAAGAAAAAAGCTGATCATTTTTGTCGTAAAATATCACTGTTTATTATTATGCAAAGTTGAAAGATAAAAAAAATCCAAACTTGTTGCCTTTGAACCAAATGAACAGCAACATTAAGGGAGGAAGTCATAAGAAATACCCGGTAATATTTCTTTTACAACACAATTAAAGGGAGTTTTAGCTAAAAACATGTACTATGGCTGGGACTTGGAAATGTCACATTTGCAGATACAGCTACAATCTGTTATTGACGAAGACAGACACAACAGATGTTTGTAAATGCTCTGAAAAAGTTTGAGGTGAAATGTGCACAATATGGTGCAAGCAGCTTGGGTTCGATTAACTGTTTAAGACTGTTTGCCCCTTTTATTGTCTCTTCTCATATGTGTTTTTGGCCAAATCCAATGTATTTATTCAAAACATACTAAAATATTAAAAAATGTGGGCGCATCAATGTGTTTATAGGATATTTACAAATGACTAGAAAGGAGTCTGCAGTGCTACTTTGAACAACTAGATCGAGTGGTGATCTACTGCAGTATGTGGACTTTTACTTTTACTGTGGTTTTCTGCTACAAACTGACTATGTGTAACCTTTAGCCAATGGAGGGTGCACACCCCAATACAGACTCTATGTGTTGTTATGACAGCAGCACAGTATTCATAGTCATAGTTTGCTGTTTTTTTTAAGAAAACTGTCCAATCCAGCAAAACATGTCTTCTGAAACTCTAGGGTAATTTTAGTGTATTTAGTGTAATTTTGACCTATTTCTGCTCCCTCTATTTGAGCCGTAAAAAGCGCGTGACTAATGTAAGGTCTGGGTGTCCTGTTGACAGCAGTTATATATAATTTATATTGGAAGTTTCTGTCCAACTGAGGGTACTGTGTCCGTGAGAAAGGCATGATTCTACTGATCTCATGTGTAAGAACCATTAAATGATTACGAGAATATATCTTTTTGGGCCAAAATTGATGTGGTGCTAATGGCAAAAAGTTAAGCAGGGTGGCTTTAATTGAACTATGCAGCCGGTTTACAGCACAGACAGCTGTTTCATTTTATTGTGGCTTTTAGCTGCTAGCAATCCACTCTTGTTAGCTCAGCTGACTTGTAAATTTGTTGAATCCTCCAAAACAGCAAAATCCAGTCCAGAAAAGTAAATATAACAATGTTACAGCAATTTAAAGCTTGGTGGCTTTAGAAGTTATTTAATTTACCTCAAATATTTCCAGGTCTGTCATTTCAAAACTCTACAAGCACTTTTAAGATGGTGAATTAGGCTGAAATGGTTAGATGGAACCAAAGAAGACAAAAAGACAAAATATTATTGATAAAGCACTGAAATAAGAATACATAAAAACCTCTTTTGTCCATCAGTTTGTACAACTCCTGCCCCATTAAACACTGACCTAGGCAGGCCGCTTACATTTGACTGGCAAATGTGCAACAGTTAAACCTTCCAGTCCTTTAATATCACATTGACCAGCCTCTTAAATAGGACCATTGGGAATGTACTAGTATTTTAACGTCATCTTAATAAATGAATAATTGGAGACAAGGTTAATACTAGGTAAATGTTACGTGTGTGATAAGCTGACTGGGTAAATACAAGTCAGAAGAGTAGCATGCTGTTAAGATGACCTTACACAGACAACAACAACCTGCCTTACACTTGAAGCAAGGGCTTCTGTTTTGATATTAGTGGATATTTACCTACAGTGTTCAAGGTTAGGGTTTGAAGTGACCTTATAACACTACAAATGTTAAAAAAGTTTGTTGTGTCAATGTAAAGTCTTCACTGCAGGTCTTCAGCCAAAATCGCAGAATGAAAGATGAAAAACTCGTTCACTAGTTGAGCTGTCGTGGGGTGTGTGCTTTAGCTGAACGTCAAGATAATAACCCATTCAAACTGGTGATCTAAAGACATTGCCTAATAATTATTGTTATTATTTCTGTTGCGTGATATATTGAAGTCACAGCCCAGTAGTGTTCTGGTTTGACACATTCTGTATAATAGCTCTGTTATGGTGCTAAGTTGTACCCTTAGCAAATGTGACTACTCCTGCAAGATTTCCAGGTCTGGAAAAAAGAGGTGGTGTCAATCTGGACCAAAGTGGTTTGTTTGTAGTGTGAAAGCAACTTTATTGATGGTTCGGACCAAATGCATTGAGTGACAGACAATAAAATACACAAAAAAAGTCAGCAGAGGAGGGAAAAGCGGGAAACAGATATTAGAAAAACAGCAGATTGACACATTATTTTGTTTTGTATGATACTATTTTTTTACAGTGATGCTACAGCAGATGTCTCTTGCAGCCTGCTGTTTCCAAATGAGCGTTATAGTGATTCAAATCATGTCTTAAACAGTGCATTTGAAGGTTCTGTTGTATTAATTCTATATTAATCATAGCATCTCTCATTTCTCATTTTATTTCTCCATTTAAACTGTAAAACGAACCGCTGAAGAAACAACATATTCACCACAAGAACTGCTGCCTTTACTATCACCTATCGCCTATCACTAAACACAGCATCAGGGAAGTTCCCTCAGTACAGATTTAAAAAGTAAAGTGTGAAACCAGAAGTTTGCAAACCAAACAAATACTGTGTAACAATTTGTAATTTCTTAGTATGGACCTTGGTGCAGACCAGCCAGTTTGTATGACACACCCACCATCCCAACCTCCTTCTTCATTGTAAATTTGTGTTTGACTAATGCATACAGCTCTCATTGTCATTCATAAGAAGGGCAGCAGACTTGATTTTGGCAGTGGTCCAATAAGCCTACTAAGCCACATCTACAAACTCTGTTAGTGTCATTGTAACCAGAGTAAAAGTAGACCTATTTTCATCTTATCCTGCAACACATGCGGCCTATTAACCTGGAAGAGGAACCGTAGATTAAATCTTCTCTCTGGAACAAAAAATTAAAAAGTCCATACAACCCTGTGCATATCACATTCACTGACTTTACAAACGCTTTTGGAGTTTCAGGACAAAACCTAAATCAACAATGAGTCATAACCCTTCCTCAAATAATGATGGAATGATTGCTAGGCAGACAAGAACAAAACGTTGCTAACATCAAAAGGAGTGTCATATAACCTGAAAGAACATCATGGATCTGCATCGTGCTTGTTGTACTTTATGGATCGGGGTGTCCTTCCATCCTTGTTAAAGTCAGTTGTATTCCTAAACCACATGATGAGTTTCATGACAAACAAACAAATATCTCAGACTCACCCTGATCACATCCATAATCAAATTAAGAGTCCTGGAGCTCTCCGGCCACGTCAAGTGATCCACTCTGGGTGTGAGCAAGATTTACTTAGAGGGAAAGTAAACGGAATGAGGAGCACAATAACATCTTAAACTGGACAGAACTAAATCTGATGCCACTGAAATGATGAGTAAATTCATTAATATATGACGAGATGTGGCAGTTAATATAACAGCGTATTAATGTAATGTTTATATCATATTACATTATAGTGTCACGGTTGCAGTGTCTTCATCATCTTCCTCCTCGTGTGTCCTCAGGCTGCTGTCCTCCCTGTGGGCGCTCTTCACGTGCACGCTCACCATCTCGCTGGTGTTCGCTCTCATCCCTCTGTGTTACAATGTGCAGCTACTGTCCATTGCGTTAGCCATCGCTGGGAAGGCTATGGGGGTGATTGACACTGTGGCCAACCTGCAACTGGTCGAGCTGTACCAGAAAGACTCAGCCATCTTTCTCCAGGTCAGACGCACAAGCACAAGAGTATAAAACACTTCCTGTACTTCTGTGTCATGAAACATTCAATATCAGTCTGTTTAAATACAAATAATGCAGACACAGCAGTTAGATATATAGCACTAATGTGTTAATATGTAGTCACATAAAGTTAAAATAAACCACATCCCGGAATACATCTGTCAGTCCAACTCAGCTGATGTTTTTCACGATGTAATAAAGTTTGTGCACTGCGTGGGTAAAGCGACAGGTGCACTTAAACAGAGATGTTTATCTTGGCCAGGTACCAATGGATTCTTGGTATACTGACCATGAATATCTTTCATCAGACTAGCTATTTTAGCCTTTAATTGTGTAGACATTGTGTAACAACATATGTCTAATATATGTCTAATGGCACAAGGATAAAAGGCAACCGTTTGTTAAAGTTGTTTTGACTTTAACACACCAGTAACCATGAAAAAAATGCACTCTGCAAAATGTATTATATGTGTTTTTTTCCTCAGTAGTATTCTGACTAATATCAATGGACAGTGACACAGTATATTCCATGTTCCACACTGAGTTTTGATTTACTTCCTGCTTTGTGAATATCAAAACCTGAAAAGCAGCATCTCTTCCCAGGTTCTACACTTCTTCACAGGCCTGGGGGCGCTGGTCAGTCCTCTGGTGGCCGATCCTTTCCTGGCAGAGGACAACTGTGTCCTCGCAGCGAACTCAACGGCCAACTCGACCTTTAGCCTCCAGCACCTTCGCAGCACCCTGGTGGCACCTGGGGTCGCCCTGCCCAACACCACCCAGTATCCTCTACACACCCAGGGCATTGTGCTCACCCAAGTATCCTATGCCTTTTGGATCATGGCTGTTATTAACGTAAGTGAGAATAATGGTTGTATTTCTTCCTGTTGTCTTAACAGAGTAATGTTTATTTAGGCTGCACAATATATTGCAACTTCATTGTTATTGCAAAATGATTGCCATAATAATATTGGTATTGCCAAGAATGACAGTCCTTGTTTAGACCTATTTAGTCCTGGTTTAGTCCTGCTTCTGTTTTAATATTGATTTACCTCCTGTTTTGACGAGTGGAGTTTTCTAAATCAAATTTGATTGATTCAACATTTGTTACTCTGTCAAATAGCATTCAAACATCACATCTCATATTTTTTGCACAACATTCAAAATAGTTATTGCATATCAAAGTAATATTGTGCTTCTTTATTGCAGAAGTAGGTGAGTGTCTTGGCACTGGTGTGACAGGGCTTACCTGTGGTCACTCCCTTCAAGAGTACAGTCATATTGAGAACAATAAGTCGTTAAATTGTTTGTGCAGTTTTTTATGGACTGTAACTGGAAGTGGCCCTATTAAAATGTAACTTGACCTGTTAGTGGTTGTGCCTTAATGGTGTTCTCTTGACTCCCTTGACTTGACACTTGACACTAAAGCAAAGTTACTGAAACCCTTAATTAGTTAGCCATCAGAGCTATCATTAGCTTCTCCCTGGTTATTAGCGGTCCCAAGATGTGTCAGATAGAGAGAGAGATATTCTTCTCCTTTAATATGCTATCGTATTTCAGTAAATGTTGCTGGCTGTACATTCAACTGTGAGGATGGTCAGTTACATGAAACCCAAAAGACATTTCATATTTTACTTTGGGTTTGGGAAATGAATAAAGAAAAAAAAATCTGGGGTTTCATTGTTTATACCTTAGGATACTGTTGATGTGATGTAAGGAGCAACAACATGAACCAACAACATGGTAACTTTACAGATTTATACGTTGACCCATAATGATGTTTTTCACGTGACATTATTGCTCCAGATTCTGCATTTATCTTCTCTTTATAGTTACATTTCCATATCTTCTGTTTTGCACAATAAGGCCAGAACATTGCTTAGGAGAAATTAGACAGTTTAAGTCTAGCATGTACAGAAGGATAGTCACTAATTGAATCAGCTGACAGGAAGTCCTACTGTTAACAATGGTCTCTTTGTGTGACTAATGAATGTCTGTGTGCAGCTCCCTATACCAGCAGCAGTGCTCACTCTGATGTTCCACGAGAGGCTGCTGCCCTGCTCCAGGAACAGTCCACGGCTGCTGGGCTCGGAGTCCAGCCCGAGCCCTGCTGCTGACAGTGGACAAGGTAACCTGTGTGTGTGTGTATGGTTTAATGTATATTATATTATTATAAGTGTTATGCACTGAAAAAGCCCTGCAAACTGTGACTCGAGACACTCTGATAAACATATGAAACATCACAACTCGTATCAGATAGCAGCATTAGAGAATACAACATTTGAGATTCATCACCTGCCGAGCAACTGTTCCTCAAGAATCCAGAGTCCTCTCTGCCCAGACACTTCCTGCAGTTTTCTTTTACTAGATATTCTACACATAATGCCTCCAGCATGTCTAGGATTTGACCTTATCTGTTTGTATCTGATATTTAAATGCATTACTGTCCTGCCACTTTACAAAAATGTAAACACAGCAGAACTGAACAAAACCATGTTAACTTTTCTGTCAGATAACAGAAATCATGTTTACTTGTTTGATGTCATGCTCTCAGCTTTTTTCTCTTGCCACGTCACGAGCGTGGGACAACTGACAAACATGCAAAGACCATTTTCATTATGGCTATAAATGGTTTCTCTTCAGATAATATTTAGGCTTACTTGTCATTCTAGTGATAGGGTGGAAAAAACAGTGCTGATCTATTATTTAATAACACTCTAGCCAAATATAAGAGTGCTTTTACTGCGTTTGTCTCTGCAGGTCATTGGCGTGTGTTCCGATGCTGTAACCTGGCCAAACTCCGGGGTCGTCCAGCCACTTTCTTTATCCTCCATGTTGTGGGGGGAGCTATCCTGTTCATCACTGACGGCATTATAGTGAGGCCCCCGTCTCAAAAACCCCAACTAACATCCTTAAAACTGCCAAATGGTAACATGCCGACGCACTCTCACCCTGTAGGGCTCTTATGCAGCCTTTATCTACACCTACGCTGTGTCCCCTCCTCTGCTCATGGCACATAAGACCGCCGGCTATCTGGACAGCATATTTTGGGCTTCCATTACAGCAAGCAGACTGGCCTTCATCTACCTGTCCTATAGGTACTCCCCTCCCAGGCTGATTGCCTTTAGTCTGGTAAGGACACACATTTAAAGTGGATAGTTATCTACTTTTACCTCTTTAGATGACAGTCAGTGCTTCCTTTGTGAATACATAAAAGGTGTTGGCTTAATGTTAAGCAATTTTACACGACCTCATCTATAATCCATGCTCAACTTTAATGCACCGCTGACGCACATGGTTGTTTTCTCTCTGGCTTCATTTCCATTGGCGCGGATCGATGCGGATCTTGTCAAGCATTTGATAACCTCGCGGCTTTTGCTTCCAACAGTACAGGACGGTTATTAAAGGTGGTTTGATTAGAGGATAGTGAAACACTGGTGAATGAAAAGAGACACAAAACAGCAGTGTCTCCTCAAATAAAGATAAACCCAGAAGCTTCTATTTGCTTCCATTTTTAGTGTCTTTACAAATCAAAAAGATTTCATTAAATGTTTATGTTACATCAAAAATAAGTATGAGTTATTTTTGTTGTAACATAGCTGGGTATAAACCGGAATAGTAAACAGCTTTAACTCCTGTTTGCTGCACCATCATAAACAAGGATTTACCCCCTTATTTGTTCTAATTAATTGTAATGAATAGTTTGCTTTAATTATTATGTATATCATATAGAAACAGAGCTTTTGTGACACTTGTCCGACATTACTGTTTCCGCGGCAGATGGCGCTCTCCTGAAAACACAATGGTCTTCATCTTGACCAAACCATACTGTACCATTCAGTGGAAACATGGCCACTAATCCTATTGAAAAAGTACTTGTCTAGTCTTAATGAGACATTATGGAAGTATACAGGATCAGGGCCCATTTTTCTGAGGCCACTTGTAGAAAGAATCTATGGAGATTCTCTGAGCTGGTATTGGATTTATTAGATTTATAAAAGCCAGTCAACCATTAGACCATTAGCTTTACATTTATGAGTCAAGTAACAATTATTTTAACATTAAACACTACATATAAAATATGAGTAGAGTCTTTTTAATTATTTACATGTATTTATTACATTATTTATTTTAGTTATGAAATTGGTGGGTAGCCATTACCATCATTAATAAAAGACTCCCAATGATGTGTAAAAGAGGGGATGGGTGCCAAAATATCACTGATCAGAATCTGAGCCTGTCTTCTCTTGACATGTCCTGGTTTTGATCAAATATCTGAATGGGAATTCACACAGACAAACTTCCTGAGGGGTTTAGTCAGGAGATCCAACATATCCTCAAAGGTACTTTTCTTATGCTGAAACATACCCATTGTGCGCCCTCTAGTGGTGACATAGCCAAACAGCACTTGATTTATAGCGTCAGTAAACCTGGTGCTTAGTTTAATCTGGCATAAAGACATATGCCATATTTTGACTTAAACACTATATGCAACATTCTGTGACAAGATAATCCAGTTGTGTGCAGTTCCAGTCCTACAACAATTAATCACATAGTTTCACTTTGAAGCCAGCACAGACTCTTCAGAATGCTGTATATATATCTGATTGAAGAACCTCAAATACTGAGTTTAAAAGCTACCCAATCAGCTGCCGAAACCCGGGATCGAACCAGGGACCTTTAGATCTTCAGTCTAACGCTCTCCCAACTGAGCTATTTCGGCTTTGTTGGTTGAGTAAAGTGACTCTTTAAAGGCGCATAACTATAGGCAGTGCTGACAATGCAGTCAGGGGCCAGGGGTCTGTGTAGTGGAGGAGGGGCTGATGATGATTCTCTATGCTTTACGATCTGTGAATCCAGCACATGAAAATAAATGATTGCTTTTGTCCAACAAAGACTTTTAAAATGTATGTTAGCATCTTAGTCTGATAAAAACACACCAAAACACAGCATTTCTTCTTGGAGCTGCATGTAGTGTATGGCATAGTGGGACTGGAGCTGGACAAGGTCTCTGCCCTGCTACAGAAAAACTTGGTCTCATCTTGTGAATTTCAAAGTAGGAAAACCAGATGGTGTTTTGAAGTTTTTAATGGTGGTGTCATTAATGCAGCGATGTCTGCACATAATATGGCATCATTAATGAAGCATTTTATATCAGAGAGAGTCATGAGAGAGAAAAGATCTGAGAGAAAGTTGTATAACAGCGAGGTTAACTCTTTGTACATAATGAAGGTAGAAGAAATAAACAGTCAAAAAGCACTCTTTCAAAGTGAAGTGTTTTAACCAAACAGAAGCTGATGTAATTTTGCAAATGAAGCAGGAAGGTGTGAGCTGACCTATTGTAGCATGTTGTGACTCAGGAGGACACAGGCAAAAAAGTTCAGCTGAGCAGTTGACATAACTAGAAGACAATGAAATGCAAGATCTGAAGAGGGCCTTAGGCTACCGGTGTTTAGCGTGATAGAGAAGTTGGGATGTCCTGATTTGTTTGTATTTCTATATCCTCCTGACTACCAGGAAAAAAAATATATCCCAATTACTTATTTTTCTAATTTTCCCAGTTGTTTAGAAAGCATTGAATACACTGAATACATTTTTTTTCCTTTTTAGGTTTTTATTTACACTCTAATTTTACAGTAAAACATTGTTACTCTACCATAAAAAAATATTTAAAGTGTTCATTAGAGATTCATAAAAAAAACATTACAATTCAATTTTGACCCAGAATTTGTTGAATGAAAAAGATTTAACATTTACTTCTCTTCTTTCCATAAAATGTGCTTGTGGTGATGGACACCATTTTCCTTGGAAAGGAAGAGGAAGTTCCCAAAACTCCACCCCTATAAATTTGGTATCATTCAAAAGTGCTAAACGTCCTCTTTAGAACACACAAGGAGTTGGTAAGATAGTATGTAGGGGATTGGAGATATTTGAGTAAACAAATGTCCACTAAAGAGGACAAATTTGAACTACGGGTAGTCAGGAGGATATTTAACTTTGGAGGCAGCACAGACTGTCTAGAATGCTGTTATGTAATTATGCGATGACAGAACCATGGTAAGTCTATATATTGTGGTCAAAAGCCACCGTGTCTGTTGCCGAAACCCGGGATCGAACCAGGGACCTTTAGATCTTCAGTCTAACGCTCTCCCAACTGAGCTATTTCGGCTTTGTTGGTTGAGTAAAGTGACTCTTTAAAGGCGCATAACTATAGGCAGTGCTGACAATGCAGTCAGGGGCCAGGGGTCTGTGCAGTGGGGGAGGGGCTGACACCTTCTTTATGATGATGATTCTCTATGCTTTATGATCTGTGAATCCAGCACATGAAAATAAATGATTGCTATTGTCCAACTAAGACTTTTAAAATGTATTTTAGCATCTTAGTCTGATAAAAACACAGCATTTCTTCTTGGAGCTGCATGTAGTGTATGGCATAGTGGGACTGGAGCTGGACAAGGCCTCTGCACTACTACAGAAAAAGCTGACAAATTAGAAAAATAACTCTTTCAAACCTTGGTTTTCAATGCAGACGTAGTGATCAGTTCTCATCTTGTGAATTTCAAAGTAGGAAAACTGGATGGTGTTTTGAAGTTTTTAATGGTTGTGTCATTAATGAAGCAATGTCTGCACATAATATGGTATCAGAGAGAGTCGTGCGAGAGAAAAGATCTGAGAGAAAGTTGTATGACAGCGAGGTTAACTCTGTACATAATGAAGGTAGACGAAATAAACAGTCAAAAAGCACTCTTTCAAAGTGAAGTGTTTTAACCAAACAGAGGCTGATGTAATTTTGCAAATGAAGCAGGAAGGTGTGAGCTGACCTATTGTAGCATGTTGTGACAAAAAAAGTTCAGCTGAGCAGTTGACATAACTAGAAGACACTGAAATGCAAGATCTGAAGAGGGCCTTAGGCTACCGGTGATAGAGAAGATTGGATGTTCTGATTTGTTTTTATTTCTATATTTAACTTTGGAGGCAGCACAGACTGTCTAGAATGCTGTTATGTAATTATGCGATGACAGAATCATGATGAATCTAAATATTGACCTCAAAAGCCACCTTGTCCTTTGCCGAAACCCGGGATCGAACCAGGGACCTTTAGATCTTCAGTCTAACGCTCTCCCAACTGAGCTATTTCGGCTGTGTGCAAAGTGTAAAGGTCTATCCAGTGGGGGAGGGGCAAGACAGTTTAATTCATGAACAAAAAAAACTCCAATATGTAAATTTACAGTACTCTAGACTGGCTTCAAGACCACTTTGTAAAGGCTTAGTCTTGTCTCGAAGTCTAGAATCATACACTTACTTGGTCTTGGTCTTATGACACCAGAGAAATCCAAAGTGATTGCCTTTATCTGACTATAACATGACTTGAAATGCATGCTAACAGTCTGACTAAAACTGAAATGTTGTGGGACTGGAGCTGGACTGGGTCTCTGCCCCTTCACAGTTTCCTGCAGAGAACTGGAAAAGCCATACAGAAGAAGTAAACGAATAAAAAGAAAACAACAATAACATAGTGTGTCACTGATCTAAGACTGAACTTGTACTGCTTGAATTAAATTCTTCAAATTCTTGCAATTGTGGGATTAACATTGAATTGGAATTGAATTAATCCGCTTAAGGTAGATTCACCAAAAACATTTCATTTGCTTTCCTTTGCTGAGGTTGCCAATAGCCAGAGATCGCTTCAAGTCGCTCACATGTATTTGCTTGGAACAATTTCTTTTGGGAGTCTATTGAATCTTGCTTTTGAATCTTACACCGACTAATTCTTCAGATGGCTGTCCACCTCTTTTGTATCAAGCAACTTCAAGTCCTCTCACTACTGAGGTCACTAGATAACAGTTAAAAGAGATTAGATGGCAATAAGAAAGTGGTTAGAGTAAAGCTTTTATGGTAAAGGTCAGCAGTACAGTACAAAGTCCAGTTTCTAACTTGAGTTGTTAGTAAATTGCATGGTTCTCTTTGAGTTTAAAGAGCATGTGCCGGACCTGCAGAGCCATGATAGAGGATGCTTCAAGATCAAAAGCTATCCTATCAGCTGCCGAAACCCGGGATCGAACCAGGGACCTTTAGATCTTCAGTCTAACGCTCTCCCAACTGAGCTATTTCGGCTCTGATGGGACATGTAAACTCATTTTTGAAGCAGAATAACTCTAGGCAGTGCTGACATTGCACTTCTTTAGGGGTCTATACAGACTTCATGAACATACTCAAATTAAACTACTCTGTAAATGTTGTAAAAACGTCATAAAAGCGTATACATATTTACTTGGTCTCGGTGTCTTGACACTAAAGAAATCCACAATTGTCTGTCCAAATAAAAAGAAAATTGCATTTGGAAATCAGTAATAGTGAGGAGAACCCCTGAATAAAAGAAAAAGTACTAGAAAGGAATTCATTGAGGTTAAAAATAACCAAAACACTAAAACACACTAAACCTATACAAAACTTGACAGGGTATTGGGTCACAATTGTTTTTCCACTAAAAAAAAAAGTTTGGAAAACCTTAGTTATGGCAAATGAGAAATGACCAAGACAGCCAGGAATGAGAGCATATGACGCAATGCTCAAAGCAGACAAACAGAGACAGATGAAGGAGAAGTTGCTTGTATTGTATGTGATTGTGTGTCCTCAGGTGGGGGTGGTCCTAGTCCAGGGCTTGTTGTTGGTCCTCTACAGCAGCCAAGTGTTCCTCTTCATCGGGACGACCCTGTTGGGCCTGTGCATCAGCAGTGTGTTCCCCTCCATCTTGGCTTTCACTGAAGATGTGCTGGACTACAAAGGCAGGAAATGCATCACATACATTCATCCATCCTTCATTCATTCATTATGCATTCGTTTTCATCCATCCATTTTCATTTATTCACTGGTCTCTTTTTAAGGTTGTGCCACTACTGTCCTGGTGACCAGCGCCAGCACCGGAGAGATGCTCATGCAGCTACTGGTTGGATCAGTAAGTCTACAAACATATATTTTAAACAATCATAATTGATCATTTATTTCATAATAAATAACTTTTTTTTACCTTCTTTGTGCAGGTGATCCAAAGCCAGGGCAGTTACGCCTTCCTGTTATGTGGGGCAATAGCTTCTTTCATTGGTTTATGCCTGTTTCTGCTGTTGCTCTATGTCCAGCACATCCACAAACACAATTACAGCACAGGTAAGTGTGTATCTGCAAATATTCATAGACACAGCTGGGGAAGGTCACTGTATGGATTGTCTTTAAAACGACACTCTTTATAAATCATGTGTAAGATGTATAGAGTTATGTTGATGTTATAATTGTTCTCAGAGGTAGCATGTTCCTGACTTGACAGATGTTCTGCTCTGGTCAATCTGGAAGGGCTAACAAAGAAAGTGATTAGATTCATTGTTTCATTCACAATAATTGAAACGAGGCATAGTGTTCCATAACAACAAACCGATACAGTAGAAAACTACAGCAGAAAACTCTACTGCCACTCTTTGCTCTCCCCGTTTCAGTGAAGAAAAACTTTAGACCTTGGATATAAAACATTCTGTAGCAGTAGTTATGCTAATGTCGTTTGTTGTAGTAGCAATGTAATGTTCACTTTTTGTTGTAGCAGTCGTCACTCCTAAAACACAGCCCTAACTCCAGTCCTTCCAGCCATAATTTGGTAGAAATCACATAACGTTTAGTTATCTTGTGTGAATCCAAATGCTGCATAAGGAAAATGGTGTGCCCTGTCACTCAAAGTTACATAGTGAAGTGTTGATTTATTTATTATTTTATATTATTTTATTTAGATTTATTTAACCGGTTTCATGTCCATCAAACCAAAATGACAACAAAATATATTTCTGCAGCCAAAAATGTATGTGTTACCTTGTTGTTTGTGCTTTTTGCTTCAGATTGCACCAAAGAAATAAATCTGAAAGAAAGGCCACACTCTCCAGCTGGATCTTGAACTGAGGATTGAAATGCTGATAATATTGGACATTAATGCTTTTATCCAAGCAAACCAATTACTGTATACTAGACCTCACTGTAAAGAATCATCTGCTGGAAAACTATTTCTTGCCCTTTCAGTGTAAATGAATGTCAAGTGGTGGTGCAAAAGGACTCTGTGCTGTTAAAATACAATGGCAAACACCAAGAGTTAGATATGTTTTATTGTTGGTCTCTTCCTCTGCACCTCTCACACATCAAAATGCCACTTAAGACAAGCAGCGTGTAAACATTTTGGAAAAGCATCAAACAGAGAACTGTTCATAACCGAGCATCACATCTCTTTTACATTTCAAGGTAAGATCAAGGAGAAACAGAAGATACAAATGAAACACAGAAGAGTCAAAAGGACGTGATGGGAACCTTTACAGAGGGTTGGCAGTGTTTCCCACAGGACACATGTCAGTTTAGCTGGTACTTTTTCTACCTAGAAAATCCCGCTGTTTTTTTTTTTCATTTGTGATTTAAAACATAAAACTATCAAGGTAGTGGGTAGGAAACACTGGGGATTGGGTCCATTGTTTTATTATTTTATACTTAATCCAAAATTCCTATAAAAACTCATCTAGAGCTGCCAATTGTATTGTGTAGAAATTTGAATAAATATGATGAGGTATAGTGCCTGATTATAAAGACTGTATGTCATAAACATCCAGGTTTAAATATGTTTGATCATAAAAAAATACTAAGTGCTGGGCATTATTCTCCCTTTGGGAAAATATACATTTCTACATATGCAAACGTTTATCAAAGAGAAAATCCGAGTCCTAGAAAAGTGACAGAATCCAATAGTACAGGAACCCCCGAAAAGTGCAAACGTTCCATCACAACATCTGCATGTACAATATCAACACAGTATATCAAAACACTTTACATACAAAACATAGACTTTTTCATTGATTTGTCCCCGTAAGGCTTTGATTTCCCTCACTCCCCAAACACAGAGAGGAACTCAACACAAAGAAAACACATGCACAAATGAACCATGAAACCAGACGACCCAAAACAACAGCCATCTAACTACTATCTGCTCGTTACAAAAATAGAAATTAATCTGAAAAAATCTATTGGTGTTACAGGAAAATAAAAGGTTACACAAAAAATGATAAACAAGTTATATATATATATTCATATCTATATACTTTCTGAGTAGATCTGTTATCACAAACGTTTAAAAGCAGGCTGGAAAGAGACGTGGCTGCCACCTGTTAAAACTGAAGAAATTTACATGCTGTGCATATCGCCCACTTTGCCGACTACAGAGGTATGAAAGTCTGTGAACCCTGTGGAATCTGTGCAAAAACTAAAACATGATCAGATTTTCATGTCATCTAAATCCAGTAAAAAAAGAACAGTTTAGGTAGAAGAGGTCCCACTTCTAATATGACTTGTGTCGGGGTATTAAGGGCTATTTTGTCGCAAAATAAATACAAAGAAAATCAAGGAAAATCACATTGTTTTCCTTCGAATTGCAGTAAAATGTTGTAGGTTCATACTACATAATACACTTGTGTTTGGGAACTAAAAGATCGTTATCGTTGTCAGACCGCTTTCCTTTTGTGATACATTGTCGTTGACATCATGATATAGATATAGCAATGTTTGTTTCATAGTACACACAGGAGTTATGCGCACACTTTTTTCATCAGTACAGGGCTATTATTCCACTACATTTTCACGGATATAATGATGTATTGTAAATTAGATTCATGGCAGAATGGCAGTATCATGACATTATCATTATCGTAGTTAGTATATTGGAAATTATATCCATGTCATACCCACCCCTAGCTGGGAAATAACAAAACTAAATTATTCATAGTATGTCATGTCATCAGCAGAATAGTCATGTACTGAAATGTTCAATAACATACAGTTCATGGTGAAAATGCATCAGTATGGAAAGGAATACTATTTTGAAATATTTGTGACTTAAATCCAGTTCTAGCACTGATCATGTAACAGGTCACTGGTGTTACTTTTAAATGTAATTCTAAAGGGTTCCCAGAGCTTCACAGGCTGCTGTAGTAAAAGTACAATAATGCATTCCAAAGACATCTGCAGCACATTTACAATGCCGTACAGTATTAAGCAACACAGACCAGTACAGCTGAAGAAGATCTGCTCCAAACTCAAGCAATGGTTTTGCAGAGATATGGCCTAAAGATGTGAAATACTGGTTTTAAAATGAACTTTTCCTACTGATCAAACTGGGCTTGTCTGTAGTAAGGCACCATTAACTGTCAAAGACTGTTAGCTCTGAAGGGGCCAATGTCTTGGTTCATTAGCGCTTGGCTGGTCTTCCGTCCCTGGGTTTCTGACTTGGCAAACACTCCAAGTGTTATGTAAACAAGTGTGATTTGAGTATTTCAAAGCATAGACACTGCGGCCTCCCTCTTATGGCTTCAAAGTCATTTAGAAACAACAGCGCCCAACCTTTCCCTGCTGATGTTTTTCGGAGGCGTTTTGGGGAAACAAAGGTGCTTCGACGCTCATCAGGATTCAAAGTGGGTGCATCAGAAGGCTAAGACTAGTCAAGACTGCTAACACTCTATTTGTAGTCCCAATGCAAGCAACAAGGAAAGGTAAGTTACTCTATGTCTCAGATAACTAAAATCAAATTGTTTGAACTGCCACTGAAGCCTTGTTTCCACCAAGTGCTATAGTAAGGTTTAGTTTGGTATGAGATGCTTTTAAAGGTGTTTACATTGTAGAAAAGCGTATGAAAGGTGCTAAAATAAGTACAATAATGACCTACTTGGGATACTGTTTGGACCAAGATAGTGGAGATGAACTGAACAGAGTTTGAAAACACTAAACTTTTAAAACAAAGCTTGTCTTGTTCTGGTGATAGACAGCTTTGTGTCTAAAGAAAGAATGCATTGTGCACTTTTTTAGAATAAACTAACAGTAAACATTTTTTAGCATGTTTTAAGTTTGGAGACTTGTATACTCATAGTTTTCTACATTAAAACCACTGCATTTGCTGTCTATTCTGCATTAAATCAGAAAAAGTTGTGACATGAAAGAGTGAGTCCACAAAGTGAAGAAAAAACGACTAATTGTATCTTCTGTTTGAGTTTAGAAAGCTGAAAAACAAGAATAAACTATTTCTTTTTACAGTTGCAGCAGTACTAACTTTGATGACTGTATAGACTTTAATGTTTATGACTGCACTTGCAACATGAAATGGCATTTCCATTCACAATGCAACTTTCTGTAAAAATGGCCAATACTATTGGAGCCAGTGCAAATCCACATACAGCAATTATGCACCGCTCACACTGGGACATTGAAGTGTATGCTTTACTGTCCACTGGTAAAACAACTGTGGATGGTTCATGTGCAGTTACTGTATATCTACTTTAGACATTTATTTTAGACTTTACAGAAATGTAATTCTGTGTATACTTTGTGCATATGTGAATGATAATGTCTGTCTATGTGTGACTTGTGTACTGCGGTATAACACTATTTAGCCCACAGCATCCTCCTGACTAAACATCCGAGTCCAAACCCATTCAGTGGTTGCCATTTTAAAACATACTTTACCACTTGGAGGAAATGAGGCTTAGAACTTGATTTACTAATTGAGTTGCTTGCAGAAGAAAGTTATGGCTTCTCTTGCGTTTACATTCCTCTTTTTTACCCGTGGCTCGACACGCCACTGTCGGTTTTCGGCCTATTCTACAGTAAATAAACATTAGGTGCCTTAATGACTGGCATAGAAAAAAGCATGGTTCAAATTATGGCCATGTATCACAATTAAGATAACAGTTAAGATATGGCTATTGCCTTTTCAGAGCAGCAACAGATAAAGGCTTGGGGGTTGGGAAAGAATAAAAGGACTGGAGGGTAAACATGCAGGTTGTCAGGGTAAAGCCAGTACCCTTCCACAAGATCAAATTAAGAGCACAAACAAGACAAAGCGCAGAATAGGCGAAGGTACTAAAGTGTCTTTTTGGCAGCAACGGGAATAGTATAAAAGGGTCAGATTGTTATCCGTGATCTATGAGTCCAACAGTCGCATAGAAAGACCTCCTCCAGGTTTTTTGTAAGTCTGGGGAATCCATACGTCCAGACATGAATCCATAAGTATGTAAGGAAAGTAGTAGCATCCTGAAGGTGTCAGTGAGTCGATATGTAAAGTCTGTCAAGGTTTAGGTTGAGTGTAGTGTGCCAGTGAAGTGTAGAGCACCAGAGTCCTGTGGAATGAGTGGCTCAGCTCCCACAGCTCTATACTGTTTGTGGGAACGTGGGACTCGAGCCGCTTTATGTCTTCTGTGGGTCTGGAGAGATGGGGCCGGGCGTGTTGGTCCCGTCCAGACTGTGAACGGGGATCTGGAACTGAGGTGTGAGCACAGACGGGAACTGGAACGGAAAAAAAAACCCAGCAGTATGAGAATTGGATACGTGTTGTTGTAAAGTGTGAGAGTGAAGTTGTGAGAGGGATTAAAAGAGAGGACTGACTTGGAACAGGTGGGCTCCCTGGCGTCGTGTGGCGGGGCTCAGTGGAGCGACCGGACTGAGCGTGCTCCAGAAGTGGATGTTGGACAAGAGAGGACTGGGGGTCAACAGCAGAGTGGGAGTCTGAGGAAAGACACCAAGCACAGCAATTAACACTGGTACAGTTGAGTATGGCAGACGAATATATATTATTTTTACTATTTCTTTTTTTATTTATTTATTACAACAGCCACTATGTGATGGCACTTATTAAATGACTGAGGACAATGTGAATGAATCATAAAAAGGTTATCAGTGGTTTTATTTCAGTTAAACTAACACCATCATGTGATACATTAAGCCTGTTTTGTGTCAATTGTTTTATTGTCGGTTTATAAATTTTTTTTACTCTATTGTCAGCCAGTGCTTTTTGACTGACTCTGAAATGACTCTAAAAATTATTATTTTTGCCCACTTTAGACAGGAAACATGATTAAACTGAGCAGAATCACATTGAGCAAATGGACCAAAGCCAGACTCTAACACCAAGGCGCCCTGAAAGTTGAAGAAAAAAAAAAAAAGGAATTCTCTTGAAAATCTTCTTGAAAATGTAATTCTCTGAAATAAATGGATGGATATAGCTGGCTATCTTGCCAGTAACTAACAATATGCTGTATTATGATATTATTGATTTAAGAGCATCACAGCGTGATAGGAATGGACGTTTTGTTAAGTGATTTCTGCCACTATTACTGCATCAGAGCATCGGGCTACAACAGGGTTCACTAGTTAAGTATTCAAACAAATCTAAGGGCTCTATAATGGCTAAATTGTGGCAATAACTGATACTGTGATACCAACACAGAAGAAAAAAATGTATCTAGATAAATATTAGGTAGTCATTTAAGTCAGTCAGTTAAGTAATAGTAGTTGCTCTTCATGAAGGTTTGTCAAAATGAAAATTACTCTTGCCCTCTGGGTGAAAGCTTTGAGTCAGAACAAGCTGAAACAGTAAGTGGACTATGAGAGACTGTAAAATTAAATCAACAAAAACACTGTGGTCTCAACCAATGGCTCTAATATAGACCTCCTCACGAGATCATGTGTCCTGAAAAAAGGCTTAAAGTCAGAGTTATGAACCATCGACAAACCACAGAGCTGAAACGACATGGTGCTGCCACCTGCTGCTCAGGATCCAAACATGTTAAAGGTGCTCATTTGTCAGTGTGGTTTAGTTAAAACACATATGGATCTAATTTAATTTAGTTACACAAAGAAATTCCACTGTGCCACTGACAAAATTTGTGAGAAGCTAGTGCCATTGCCACTTGAGATTCTACCACTCGTGACCTACCAGGTCTGAGTGGAACACAGTATTCGGGGGGATATCCTCACCTGCAGCATCGCTGGTGTAAGAGAGGCTGTGGGGAGGGAGGGGCTGCAGAGGTTCATAGGGGAGAAGTCTGGGGTGGTGACCAGCAGAGTGGGCGGGCTTATTTGCAGGATTTTGGGCGGCTTCCGATTTTTTCCGGAGCTCTGAGGGGCGACTGTGGTGACGCTGTTCACTGAGGACGAGTCTGTTTCTGCTGGGACGGGCTCATCTTCAGCCTCTGTCCTGCCACTGTCCACCTGCAGGAAACACACAAGGGTTTAGACTAGGCTTTAACAACAGAATGTCAATATCAACATGTGCAATATTCATACAAAAGACAAAGGATCATTTTAACTGTTACGGTATTCCAAGCCTGCTTACTTGACTGCTCTGCCCTCTGGGGAATGATGAACGCATTTAGCTTGATTTCAATAAGCCTGTCTCCATATTCGCTCTGATACCCTCCTTTTTATGTGCATCTGCCCTGATCCAATTCCAAATCAAAACAAACAGCAGAAAAATGTTTGTTTTTCAGCTGAACTACTTCAAAACCTACATTAAACCAAATGTAGCCTCCAAAAAGTGTACTTCAAATATATGAACTAAAAAGGTTGGGCCTGTTTCCTTGCCTTCTCCTGCGTGTGATCCCCCATCGACTCTAGTGCCTGGACGTCTGTCGGCTGAGAGGACCCTGAATCCATGTCCGAGTCGATGACCAGCTCCTGGGATGACTCCACCACCAGGCTGGGGGAAGGGCTGGATGAGGTCAGGTCTGGGAGAGTGAACTGAGCCTCCGTCGGCCGAATTTGTTCAAATGTGTAGACGGACTGCTGTGTCAGGGAGGAGTGTACGCCGATGTCCTCTGGCCTGTGCATCGGAACCTGCAGAGGATCCATTTGGTTGGACATCAGGGTTGTCTCTATGGCGATCTGAGGGGGCGCCGCTGCTGGTGCTTGCTTCGGTGGGGTGTTTCCGAACTTGATGACGGAGGGCAGGACAGTTGGCTGTAGTTGAGGCTGGGGTAAGGCTTCCTGGCTCGGGCTTGTAGCGCTCTGAACCCTCTTCTCAGCCATCTTTTCTGCTGGGTTCTCGATTTTGATGGACTTGAAAAGCTGGCGTCCATTTTGCAGTGAGTTGAGAGTAAAGGAGGTGTACAGGCCAGAGTGGATATAGTCATTACGGTTTGACTGTTTGCTGCTTGAGCCCAGAGCAGCCGCATTAACTCCTGCCTTGTTTCTGTCAATAAACTCCATTTCTTGTGCAGTGCCATCACTCTTTTTTGAAAGTGGAGTGAGGCTCCCAGCAGCCACATCTCCTTCTGTTCTGGTAGCAACATCTCCCTTCAGGATATCGGTAGGACACAAACGATAGACAAACTTCTGACCATTCACCTTCTTTATGATGTTCTGGAAAAGCAAGTACAAAACAACCACAGTTAGATAAATTAGATTTAAAAGAAATCATCTCCAGGACTTTGACAGGACTTGACAGTTGAAGGAGTTTCTCATTAATGATGATAAAAATTCATGTCAGACTCATTAACAAAAGGAATGTTTCAACTGGGTGTTATTCTATGGGTTGAGTTGGGGTAACTCCTGAGGAGGGTTGTGTTTCCACTGCACTGCCTACAGAAGGGTGGGATCTGCTAGATGAAAAGTGCTAACATTCAAGTGCCACAAAAGTTTTCTTTAAATCATTTTTTAAGTTGACATTTAAAACTTAGATGCATTGCCATTAAATAGAATAAAGAAGAAAGTAAATCCTTAATTATGCAGCATTATTTAACAGAACAAGAATGTCGTTTCAGGTTTTTTTCCCTGCTTTTTGAACTTTTTTTGAATTCAGGAGCTGCAAAGTTTTTGTTGTGGTAAATTTTTATGCAGGGTTTTATTTAAAAAGTCGATATGTATGACATTGAATCCAGAAAACAGCTGTTGCTAATAAATGCTAACTTTGTTTTAGAAAAAAAAGGACATTTAGCATTCTTTCTTTTTGGAATTTGGAAGTTAATCAAAAGAACAACACACGTTTTGTGTTCTTATTACTTTCTTTTGTTTTCACCTGTGTACGGATTGTCTAATGTCTGATCTAATGTCGACTGAGAGTTTGAAAAAGTGAAACAGTGTGGTACGTTTTTTTGTGAAGTTTTGTACACTTTCAGGCAGTGGAAACTTACTTGTACTGCCTAACCTTGTACTGCCATTGTGTACCGTACCACTCCAGTGGAAACAAGGCTTAAGAGTGCATCTGACAGCACTCAAAGCCTAATCCCAGAATCAGAGGAATGAAAACTCTTCAAATGATTTAATTCAATTTGTTCGGGTTGCAGGAATGTAATATTGCATTGTTTATCTAACAGCCAGATGACATTTAAATGAAAAGCACAGAGGTTTACAGATATAATAACTACACTAAAGTACACTTTACATACAGGCCATTTGCGCAATATCAAGAATGGAAAACTACTTTTTAAAATTCCAGGTTTTTCAGGATGTGTGGGAACCCTGTCTGTTTCATTAAAAACCCAAACTGAGCTCAAAAAGGCAAAATGTACCTCTATAAAAAACTCAAAAACGAGACCACAGAAAAGCTGTGTGCGTGGGACGGCTCAGTTCTTCCTGTCTGTACCAAAGTGGCAGCCTCTAATGGTTCAGCCAAACATACCAGAGCAGGCCGGCACTGAGCACCCACAGGGTCAGGCTTGACTTGTGCCAAACCACAAGTTGAGTGGGAGACAGACAGCTCCAACTCTCTTCTCTCTGGCACTGTGAGCTAACTTTAATCATCCTGCAACACTGCTTTACTTGTCCTGTTGTATTCACTGTCGCAGCTGCGAAGGAAACGAGCGCCTACTTCTAAATGCCAACTACCATGTGACTGTTTTAATAGCATCCAATACATTTTTAAATGACATATAATCTGTTTCAAATCATAATCATTTAGCATTTCTTTAATCTGGAATTGAAATAAGAATTGCTTAGATACTTGTACTCCCAGGAATAAGCTAAAATGAACCAAAACAAGATAATAAAACAGAAGCAAGGTGGCAAAAAATGAAAAAGAGTTCGTCAGCCCCAACATAAACAGCCTAAAATGTTACTGGGCGGCATTGCTTTGTAACAAAGTAACTCAGAGAAGTCAGGAGTGTTTTAGTTGGCTATAGAACAATGCCTGGGAGAAAATTGCTAACTATAGCTTTCATATTGAACTTTTCTGCACTTGAAACGGAGAAAGCTGACAATGGTTTACACATAACTGTATTTGAAATGCCTGTCTTAGATTAAGAAGCAAAGTTATTGTACATAAAGCATTTCCTAAAAGGCTGCTCCCAGCTGCCGAAACCCGGGATCGAACCAGGGACCTTTAGATCTTCAGTCTAACGCTCTCCCAACTGAGCTATTTCGGCCTATATACCTTGCTGTGAGGAAGCATTCAGATGGAAAAACACCTGCCATACTGTGAACTTAACTTTTTGACCAGAGGACCACAGTCTCAAAGGGAACAGTGACAAAGTCATTTATTTGGATGCTGTATAAATGCAGATACATTTAATATTTACAATAAATACAATAAAATAATAATCAGTACAGTTTGCTCATGTGGTTGCCGTAATAACAAAAAGATTAGTTGGGAGAAGGTCCCTGGTTCAATCCTGGGTTTAAGCAGTCATTTTGCTGATGAGCAACAGTAATGTTTGCCTCTTAACATACAATATGGCCCCTCCTCCCACATGACGACAAGTAGCTGTTGTTAAAAGGAGAAAACTAAACTTATTCAGCTTGAAGAACCTTATGTAAAGAATATGCTGCATATAACATGGTGTTACATTTACATAACATATAATGTTATTTCTGAGAGAACTCTGCGTATTATGTGAATGACAGGCCCACAAATTAGACTTTGTCAATAAAACCAAAAGGCTATTTTCTCAAAAATGTGACAATATCAGTGAAACAGCTTTCAGAAAATGTATGTTTAACTTCAATTAAGGTAAAATGTTGGGTTTCTGTAGTTTAAAATACTAGTGAGTGACAAAATAAATGTACATATTTATGAACAGAAGGAGTACATACAATATGGTGAAACAGCTTTAACCTTGCAGAACTAGTGCTGTGTATCTTGCAGTGTCATTACCTTGTCATAATAGTACCGGAGTGCTCTGCTGAGTTTGTCATAATTCATATTTGGCTTGTTCTTGCGGGCCCCCCACAGCCGGGCCACCTCCTCAGCCTGCAGCAGTTTGAACTCCCCTTCCTCATTGGTCCAACAGATGAGCTGCTCGTTGCTGGAATCCAGTAGGAGCTGGAGAAGGAACTGCCACAGGGTGACAGAGTTGTCCATGTCTCACTGGAACATACAGAGGACAAAAGAGGACAAGGAAATTGAAATCATATGAATGAAAAAAAATGTGTTACATGCCGCTTTAACACATTTAATTGACTCCAGCAGCACGTCGATGAGTCATTCTTATCTGTGTTGCTGAGAAGCCAAAGAATTGCATCGACTCAGTCTGTTTTTAACTCTCAGTCTGGGATCTGGAACAGCAGGAGCACCAGTCTGCTATGACTGCTACACACATTTACACTTTTACATTCTCCAACAAATTCAGTCCTCTTAAGCTTGATTATCTAAGCACCAACCAAGTTCTTCAACAGGTACACTGCAATAACCATGATAGCTCATAAGGGTTTCAGCTTATTCATTACAAGTACTCCAATTAGTGTACCCAGTTTTTAAGTTAAGTTAACTTCAAATGGTCAGACTTGTGCCACTTGTGCAATTTTTTATTTGGTTGCACCACAGTGTAGGGCTGTAATTAACCAATTGTTCTGACATGCCTGGCACACTGAATACCATAAATCTATTTCAGAAGCGGCCTTTGCTTTAGATTTGCTATATATTGTGTAGTCCTGAGTACTGGTAAAAATGGGGCAACAGAATATAAATTCAATACATAAAGGATATTTACACAGCAAGATTTTTGGTAAAGAAAAGCTAGTAAATATGAAAGTAAAATTCTGAGGTTGTGAGAACGTAGCATGCAATGAATTACAGCCAGCTGACAAAATAAACCTGTGTAAATATATTGATAAGTAAGTGATTACTGAAGTGAAGTGTTTAGTCTGCACAAATATACATGCATCTATTGCTGATAGCCAGGCAATCTCACAATTCTAAATCAATTCTGATGTAGAGAATAAGTAACATTTGAGGAAAACGATGAGCACAATGAAAACGAAGCAAAAACACAATGAGCTGTGGATAAAATCAAAAATTGTTTTGGAGAAATGTAATTAGAGGCACATTGCTTTTGATTTAAAAAAAAAAAAAGAGTTCCAAACCTCTCCAGTGTTAAAAATCTTTTTATCTGTCTTTACTTTCTACTTGGTCAATCAATTATGATATGCTAATATCTAATAGTTACTGTTACTTTATAACACTACTACCACAGTCTGTAAATGTTTTCTATGCTTGTGATTAAAAAACTAAAATTAAATACAATTTTATCTAAATCCCCTGAATGTTAACTTTTTTCTCTGCCTGTTTTTTACACTATCACAACCCAAAATCTTGTAATAATAGCAAATTTGACTGAGGGTGCATCAGAGATTTAAGGGGGTGCAGCAGCCACAATAAACAGAGTAAGAAATCAGCCATTTCTGATAACAAGATAAGTTCAAATCTTTAATTTCTAAACTTAAACATACCTATATAACAATATAGGTAACTATAAGGATTAGTTTGGAGACTGTGGCTGAAGAAGTGGAGCAACAAACACACAAAAGAACAGATGATATATTGACCAACATGGACCATTGCCCGATTATGCTTTTCAATAACAGAGAGCAGCTAGTGGACGTCTGAGATCAGTGAGCTGCAGGACAGAACGCCACAAGTTTTTTCTCATAGCCTGAGATAAGACGTATAAGATGAACTGAACTGAATAATGTGATACATCTTAAGTTTAGATTTACTGACCTGAGTTGGGGTTTTTTTGGTGGTATAATTTAACTCGCCCTCTGGATTTTTTTTTTCTGTTTACTGTCCCATCCGGCATTTAAACAACAAGTGCCTTAGTGGGTCCACAACAAACGACATTGCCACAGGAATTAGCAATGAACTAGTCTGGAATACCTCATAAGTGTTTTACACATATGCACTTAGGATTTTCATGCTAAATAAATGGACACTAACTAACTAGGAAATCCTTATTACACACCAACATGCATCCTCTACGAAAACAAAAGAGATAAATATATCTAGAAACCAACTTCTTGCTTCGTTGTTTACATGGGAGGGTTATTTCTTTATGTGGAAAAAAAAATATTTCAAAGGTGGACAAAATTTAATCGAAGCCAGGATACTACTCCTTTAAATCGAATGAAATGATCGAAATACTTGTGAATAGCCCCTCATTTGTCGACATGTGTGTTTGTGTGCATAATCCTCTTATGTGGATGAGTAAATCTGCGTTGAATCATCATCAAAGCTGCTGGGCTGTAGACACACCCCCCACTCGCAATCTGCCGCACGCTGTAATGTTAATATCGGGCCAAAAAATAGGACAGTGTCAAAAATTGTTGCCTGCAAATAAGCTTACCATTCGACGTTATGTAAGACGTGACATTAGCAGCTGTAGACGCTATCTACAGAGGACAAAGATAACGTCAGTGAGGTGAAACAGTCATAAAAGACAAGTTATGGGACACTATTGAGGTTTGGGCGGTCAACGGAGTGATATATTTCTACTGTCAGTGTCCAAGCACCCACACACTGCAAAATAAAAGACCACTTGTTGATGGAAAGCCCCAGTTTTGTTAGCGTTTTTCAAAGGCAACCAGTTTCCGCCGTCGTTTAAAAGAAGCACAACAAAGCTTAAATATTAACATAGCGCTGAGCAGCCCAAAGAGACAAACACATTGACGAGGTGACGTTAGTTGGCTAAGCGAAAGATAGCCCTTGGCCATAGCTCACGTTAGCTTGTTTGCTAACAGTACCTCGCTCGCACAGCCCGCTGAATTTCTTCGGAGTCGTCCAGCAGTGTCAAAATATTCCCCACACATTGTTGAAAAGCTTCCTACCGCGCCATAGCCCGGGAACAAGTTTAAAATACTAGGCCGACGCATATACCTGAGAAGAATACATAATAAACTGTCTACTATGGCTTCTACAGACGATAAATCCGAACAGGAAATAATGCTGCATTCACTGACCCTCGTATATAGAACCATCGTGAACTTTTGTACTTGTTTTTACTTAGTTTATCTGAACCAGTAAAATTAATTTACAACTCATTCGATACCAATAGAATTATTTTTTGCTTGTGAACTAGAAATGTGGCGTGGTGTACATTTTAAGATTTAAGTGAATTTCACATAAAATGGGAACAGATTTTGATGGGGAAACGTCACTCAAAATTTCGATACCTTTAAATGCACGTGAACAGAGCATTGAACTCAAGCTGAGATCACTTCCCCGAGAGTTTTCTTGAGAACAACTATCAGTGCATCGGTCTCCAAAAAAAACCAAAAAAAAAACACGGTCACGCACCACTATTTTTTCCCGAAAGAGCTCCCATTCAGGGATATACACAAGCAAGAAGCTACTTGCCCCTGCCCAGGTGATTGGGCAAAGTGTTTGTAAGTTATGTTGATTGGGGCATTGTAATTCCAACCGACAGCCAAGTATGTTTTTTACTTAAAAGGCATTGCACTGGGGTAGACCAGGCAACTGTCAAGGGCCCCAAGCAGAGGTGGGCCCAATATGATGGCTGATTGCATTTTCTGGTGCTTATCCAGAACAGGTTGTTTTGGTTGTCAGATCTCCACCAAGACCAAAATATAGGAGGTACTTTCTTTGAAATGTCCTAGAATATTTATTGACATATCAAGTCCACATCTTTCACAGACCGATGGCCATATTCATACTTCACCTGTTATTATCACATGAGCCACCAAGGGGCAGCATGTCACAGCAGTGAGTCTTTAAGCTGTATCCAAGGATTTGAGTGTCTGTATGGATTCAAAATAACTACATAACTAACCAACTAACGAACTCAATCAATCAATCAATCAATCAATCAATCAATCAATCAATCAATCAATCAATCAATAAATCAATAAATCAATCAATCAATCAATCGTGTATAGTACAAACAGCACAAATTACATTAGACTGTACATATACCACTGTACACTTCTTCCTGGTTCCATACAGACCTTAATCTACCTCAGGTAATACAAAAAGTTTAAATATACTGGAAAATATGATGATGGTGTTAACAATGATAATCTATCCCTGTATGATTTTGGTAAGAGAGCTTCAATATGCTTGTTCACCAATATATTTGTCAAAGATTCACACTAACAGTTTTAAAGAATGCATTTGCCACAAAAGATCTATTATTAATAATACACAATCACTACAAAAAACATGCTGTTAACACAAAATTGCATTGGAAACGGCTTCACACCTGAAAACATGAAAGTGTGGACCAAAGAGTGTAGGTGTAAAAGCCCCCTCAGATTTTTTCATTATGATGTATAGCCTACCCACTACCAACACTCTAATGTACAGTTTTTCTGGATGGCTTTAACCGTAATTCTGCGTAACATTGAAGCGGGGAGGCGGCGCTGAATTTGTCCTATAGTAACCTCAGGTCACAGCTGTTGTGTTCTAAGCATTTTCATTACATCACAGCCTCTGGTAATGACAGACCTATAAAAACAAAGCCATAAAGCTGGAAGAAAACGCTAAACTACCTGCTAACTGCACTGACAGATTGAGAGCTTGTTTGAGGTAGACTACTATTCTTAAAAAGCTACCATTTAAATTCAATATAAATAATAAGTAATGATTTTCCATATTGCCAGGCCCTGTCTGACACTTCTTTATACGACCTATAGCATGTTAGCCAGTGACAACTCTAGAATGCCACTAGTACAAGATGCTTGCAGCACAACACAACAGCAGGGAGTAATGCAGAGATGACTTAAGTGTTTTCTGGTCATGCATCTCTTTAGTGGTTATGACCAACATTATCATTAAAGGGGCATTATTATTATTTAAGCTGTTACAATTGTCCATTTTCTTGTGGACCCAACTTTTAAATCTGGGTCCTCCGTGTGATGTTATTTGGCACTGAGTGTAAGTCCAGCCTAACACAGCACAGTATTAACCGCTAGCCTATATCTGGTGAAGCCTAAATGCTCCAATAAATGCTAATGATCTGTAATCAGTTGGTTGCCAATTTAACAAGATGAATCTTTTTTTTACAAGCATTTTGTAAATAAACACGATTTTACTGTGAGTTTTAACAAAATAATACAATGAGGTACAAAGATGTGAGCTAGCCTTTATAATGATCACCCCACAGCGGGATTTTCGTAGCTCTCTTCCGGTAAAAGGCGCTCGCATTGGTTGACACTCAAGTCAACAAGAAGTACCAAGAATAAACCAAGGAAATGGCTTATTCCGTTGCAAAATACACCTTATATTATGTGAAACAGCTTAAAAAGATAACATACAGAAACAGGCAGCAAATTAAACATGGATAAATGTTGCCGCATGTTTTGACGCAATTTTTAACGAGGAAGAGATAATCGCTACAATCTCAGGGTCTAAAGTAAATAGCAAAAACTTCAAGGTCTAACATGATATTACGTTTTGAGATAAGACCTTTCGTAAATGGAACATGATCCTGTCTACTGTGGTTGTTGTTGAGAGGCTAGTCAGTTGGTCACCATTGTAATGTGGCCATTTAATATACTATTGACTGTAAAATTTATCTAGTGTGTGTGCATTATTATCTAATGGCCACAAATTATCCTGTGGTGAGAATGTATCATGTAACTAAGCATAACTTAGTGGCAAACCATCAGGGGCATCAGGAAATTAACAGATTAAACAATTATTCTCAGATTTTAAAGAAATAAAACAATTCATTGTGTCTTATGTTGTAAAAAAAAAAAGAAGCTGTCTTTGTGCTGTTTCTGTCTTGGGCTCAGTGAATACAGCATTGCTGTGTTTAAAAAAAAACAGAAACCAATCAGAAAACTTGTAGGTTGTTGCTGCCATGTTGTTTCTAGGCAGATTTCTGGAAGACAATAGATAGTGAAGATTGAAGTTTGAGATATTAAAGCTAATGTCAATGTCTTTACAGTAAATTACTAAAAGTAGTTGACAGTTGGATTAACAAATAAAATGTATTTAATGTTTTGTCCCTATAGGCCTGACATTTGATTGGTTAATACGCTTGAAAGTTCAAAACAGTTTCAAACACTATACAAATCGTGGTGGTAAAAAGTGTTAGCCAGCTAGTTCATGAAAAAAGTGAAAAATCTAAATTACAAAAGTAGTGAAGCTGAATAAAATGTTATTGTTGACTTTATTTTGTTTGAAGTTGAACGTTGTGAAAAAAGGAACCTTCCAAAACATGGCAGCACAAGTGTTACTTAGCTATTTTGACTACGAAGTCAAATATAAAATGATAATAGAAGTTAATGTGAACTTGAAGAATGGGAGATATTATTGTGGATTTTATTTATTTATTTACTGCTGTGAAAAGTGAAAACTCCAAATGAACACAACAGTAGTGAATGAAAAGTTGAGATTTTATTGGGAATTGGAAGTGGAACATTGTTGAAAGAGGCAGCAAAATGGCAAGGAACAGCCAGATGACTATAGCTAGATATCTTTAGGCAAATGGCTTCTTGGACAGATTTGTAGCATCAGAATATGTTTTGTTTTTGAGGGCACCACTGTATTGTGATCCAAACCCTTGCATGTGTTTATAAAGAATCAGAGGAAGCTGTGGCTGTATCTTCAATCACTGTGCTTTTTGTGTTTGTCCAGAAGGAAGCGTACGGAGGAAACTGTGCTCAAAACCAAATGTGTGTTCTTTTGTTCGCTGCTTTGCCCAGTTACACACTGTCTCTAATCTGAAATGATACCGTGAAGAAAACGACTCATCTGATTCCTATCACGCTGTTTATGAGTGGTGGCTAACACAGTTCTCTTCAGGAAAGGGTCTGTAACTGGAGCACAGGAGGAAGTGGGGGGTTTCCTTTCACAAATGAAATATGGCCATTGGCTGTAATGTAATAAGAGTGGCCTACGACAGCTGTGACCAGAGGTTACTGTAGGACACAACGCTTAAGTGTTTTCAAACAGGAACAGTGCTGCCTTTAAGAGCAAGGTTTACTCTCAACCGTCAGTATGCAAGATACTTTTATGACAAGAAAATCTTATAAAAAAAAGATTGAATGGTTCTAATCTACATGTCTGTAAATTCAAATAAAGAACTGTGAATATAAAAGATATTTTATTTCAACATTACGAATTACAAATCATTTGTCAGGGATATAATTATTGACAGGTTAATGTCTCAGTACAGTACTGTACAGTAAACTAATATAGAGGCACTGTGCAGTAACTGTGGATTTTCTCTAAAATTTGTTTATCAATGTGCATTGCTTTTGGGTGAACAGATTCAAATTTTGGGGTCAAAGGACAAATAATCAGCAACAGTCATGAGACCAGAATAGAGCAGAGCACATTATCACAGTTATATGAAAATTATTCCAAAAAATCTATCTCAATCTCTCACAGCAACTGTAGAATGAAGATATTGCTCTGGGAAGCTGTGCACTCAACCCTTCACAGTGAGGACAGAGAACAGTAGAGAACAGTATCACCATTTGTTCTGGCAAACAACAACTCCACATCCTGCCAGCCTTAGGTTGGGTATGTCAAAAAAACACTGCTAACACATGCTGCCTCTACAGGGTTAACAACATAAAATAATGCAGCACAAGACATTTTTACAGATATTTTTATTTTTGCAAATAGGAAAATAGCATTTGGTATTTGAAAACACAAAAAAACACAGCGTGTGTTGAGCAGATTGACAAGAGGACAGAAAGAAAGAGATGATTAGAGAATGGCGGTCTGGATGTAGGTCAGTGGAAGCAGCCTGGGGAGGCTCAGACAGATAAACACGTCTGCTGTCTGTCTGCTGTCAGCAGGCCTACACTATAAGCATGGTGCTTTATAACGACAACTAATGTGTCCACTAAGAGAAACAGAATGGATAAGAGACAGAGATATGCTGCTACATGCGAAAGTGTTCTAATGTTGAGTTTATTTCAAAGCACCAGTGTTGTTGGAGAATTTTGGATCTATTGTAAGGTTGTGATGCCCTGAGCCTTGGGCTCTGTCAACAGATAGACTCAGACATCTGTAGGATAACATGTCTCCAACCTCAAGCCCTATCAGCTGAATAACAACTGAATAACATTTCTTTTGTTATTGCATTGTTTGCGCACTGATGAGGTTTTATAAGCTCAGTCCTATGAAAGCATAGCTAGACTTGAATGTTCATAATACTGTGTTGACTGTTCAACTGTCTCCGGCCTGTATTTGATGGTAATAAAGTTCTCCTGCTTAAGTCATCCAGAGTCTCTGCAGTTTATCTATGTGTTCCAATACTGCAGCTCCAAGGCAGTATACCAATTCTCTTACAATACTGGCGTCACGAACAACGGAATTATAAAGCTGGACTGGTAAGTGCAAATTAATTTTTTCTCTTTTAAGAGAAGTTTGCCTTACCAGAACCAGGCTTGACAGATAGATCCTATGTTGGGCAAATGCAATACACAGTCCTTGAGCTATTGGTCACATATGTGAATTTAAATGTAAGTTTGATTTCAATGTGGTTATTCAATCAAATGCTTGTTTAAAATGATTGGCTAATTTTGAGTTAACGTTGTTGGCTACCGGTATTAGGCTTAGGCCGTACTGGTCGCCTGTATTTAATTCATGAGAAAAGCTAAACAGTCTGCATTGTAAAGTACTGAAATTCAAAATGTAGACAGAGATATGCTGCTACATGCAAAAGTGTTCTATTGTTGAGTTTATTTCAAAGCACCAGTGTCACTTGGTTAAAAATACCAGTAGGATACAGTTTATAGTGAGTCAGTGTCTGTAAGTAGCTGTTCTACAGCCACAGTCCAGTTTAGTCTAGCTTTCTGTTTTACAGTCTAGCGTGTAGCACTGGTAAAAGAATGAGCACCATAGTTTTCAATGAGAGTCGTATGCACTAAGCAGTGCTGTAGAACCTTTCATAGAAAATGACTTTTTTTGCATTTTGTGTTCTGATACATTTGCAAGACTGTCATAAGAGCAA